>CAKAKR010066417.1:0-18922 GCA_916700685.1 Adelosebastes latens | reverse complement strand
AATTTCTGAAAAATGTCCAAAAAAAAAAATTCTGAAAAATGTCCAAAAAAAAAAAGTCTGAGAAATGTCCAAAAAAAAAAAAATTCTGAAAAATGTCCGAAACAAAGTCTGAAAAAAAATATCCGGAAAAAAAAAAAATCTGTTAGATGTCTGAAAAATATCCAATAAGGGCACGCACATAAAAGTACACAAGTTAAATTATGAATAAAATAAAAAATAAAATATACCCACAAACATAAACTGAGCAAACTAAAACTAAAAACACGGAACAAAACGTTACAAAACATAAATACAAAACAAACAGCCCATTACTTAATCTTACTGTTGTTTTTAAACTTCATACATTTCACTCGTTCAAAGATGTTCAAAAAGAAATGAAACACATATTCTTAGACCAAGTTCGTCTCTGACGAGTTCACACATCTTCTAGACTCAGCAAATTAAAACTTCATCTATTTGATCTCATTTCATTCGTCAAGATTTCTGGCCAAGTTTTCACTCTCTCTCACTTTGAACCTGATTAATTGATTAATTCAAATGTACTGTTGTATACTGAGAAAAGTTTGGTTTATTCCGTCAATTATATCTCTAATAGTCAGCTATATTTGTAGTTTCACCATGTAGATAACCTTTAACTGTTTTGAAAAGGCAAGAGAGCACAGACTAGAAAGAAAAAGATGAAATTAAATTATGTGAAAGAGATGAAAGTCATTAAGAAGGAAAAAGTAAGCCAAAAAACTTTGTTTCTTAGTCTACTAATAATTACCTTCTGCTGCTAGGTGTGTGTGTGTAGAGAGAGAGAGAGGAGGGGGAATAGTGCAAGAAAAATGTATTATTAAAATCCAGTTTTCATCTCTTTTGTTGCTCCGTTAAAGCTCCCTGTGACAAAACCGCATAATGAATAAATTTGGCTTGAAATGAGACAGAAGAGGAAACAGGAAATCAGAAGAGTTGACCAAAAAAATAAACAAAACAAACAAAAAAGCAGCCATTATATTTTGCCGTGTGGTGATAATAACTGTCCCGCTGAGCTCCGTCTTCTCTGTATAACACAGACTACATTAAATCCAACACACAGCAGTTTGATTTCCTCTGCAGGACACATACAGATCACACACAGATCACAGTCAACTCATTTTACTCTAAACGGCGTATTATTCTGTTTGTATCCAGCTGCTACACAGATGAACTGTAATATATATAATACATGATTATAAATCAAACTCATTTTAACACTTCCTGCCTCCCAAATATATCTAAAATATCAGCTACAGTATACAAACAGTGTGGTACTTCTAGCAACTTTTATGATAAGTTGTAGTATTGCTCTTTGAGAATTACTACTGATACAGATAATAATAATGTAGAGGATAATATTTAAATATTGTTAGCACTACTGCTACTGCAGTTATTACCACTTCTAGTACTGAGTTACTGCTCATACTGTACTGCTAGTAGTACTGATGATAATATCGAAGCTATTACTGCTACAGTAATCAATACAGCTGATACAGTACACGTACAACTACGACTAATAACATATATTAGTGCAATAACTACCATTATTTCTACTGTTTCTACTGGTTTCTTCTAGTACTATTGCTGCTACTGCAACTACATCTACTACTTCTACTGCTGCTTCTACTACTACGACGACGACGACTACTACTACTACTACTACTACTACTACTACTACTACTACTACTACTACTATTGTTACTGCTTCTGCTCGTTATCTATTACTACTTGTAAGATTACAAGCACCCTGTGTGACCAAAACGACGGTTTGTGACAATCAAAGTCTGAATTAATTTAAAATATATATTACGCCTACTAGCAAAGTGGAGTTTGAAATTACAGAGCTGTCTGTCAACGTCTGTTATGAACGTTGCATTGTGGGATTTTAATGCCGTCGTAGTGTCCAACGTTGCATACTGTACTATTTCACCGGAAATAGTATGCAATTTGCGTACTATTGGTTTCATACTACGGTCATTGTATGTGCTTATAACTACATTATAATGTATTTAGTATATGTTAATATACAGCATATAAATGTAAAAATTATATTATTAAATTATTTTATTTTTAATATTATTTATTGATTTATTGATTTATTGATTTATTTATTTATTTATTTATTTATTTATTTATTTAATATTAATAAATTAATATTATATTATATTATAATAGTATAAAGAGGATTGAACATGTGGATGTTTTTAGACTGCAAATATTTCAGCTAGAAAGAACAGACTGTTGGTGTATATTATTATGGGATATATCTATATGGAAGAAACCAAGTTATAAAGATATAGTACTCGCTCTGCTGTGCTTATAAATTTTCATTGGAGCAGTAGTTTTTTTATACTCCTTTTGTTTTATTGCATACAAGGAGTACTCAGTGATTTACGATGTGCATAAAGTTGGTGGACTCACCAGAAACAGATCTAAAAAATAAATGGTTTAAATGAAGCGCCAGAGGCCGATATATATCCTGATTTTTAGTCCCTAGTATGGGACATCTTTTATTACACACACACCCGAGTCCACTTCATTCAAACCCAACACCTTCAGTTCTCTTTACCATTTCCTTCTCTCTTTCCTTTCACTCTTCCTTCCTTATTACATCTGTTTGCCTCCCTCCTGTCCTTCCTTCCTCCTTCCATTCCTTCCTTACTTAATTCATTACTTCCCCTTACTTACTATTCCCCCCCGCCCACATCACCTTTAAACCACCCTGAAAGTAACACTTTTGCTAAAAACCCTACACCGCTTCCCGCCTCGTGTGCTAAGCAGGGTGGAATCTCAAAAAACAAGTTCTGATTAAAGGCGATACACCTCAAACTTCATGAATAAAACAGGTCAGGGAAAAGAAGACGCGAGCCATCTCCTTCCCCACCCCACAAATCCATTTTCTAAATTTTCTAGCAGCAGTCACAATCAGTCAGAGTGCCCACAGCAGCAGCACCCTGCTTCTGTCTCCCCCACCCAACATGAAATATTAATGACACCCGCAGTCCACAGGAGCACACAGCGCTCCCGGGGAAGAGAAAGCACCGCTCGCTGTGTCCAACAACTGCAGCTCCGGGGAAGTTGGCAGTGAGAGGAAGTGGAGGGAGGGGCGGGAGAAGGATGGATGCACTGAGGGCGTGGTCGTCCGTCACAAAGTACAGTATGCTCGCATGGCTGTGTCCGCCTATTAATGCCTGTGTGGCTGCGTTAGTAAAATGGTTTGAATGTGCTGCTTAATGTTTTATATGAAGAGTTATTTGTGCAGAAATAATGTTAAGAGCAGAGAGCTGCTACGGCGGCATATTTGTAGTGTGTGCGGAGGAGGCAGCAGCAGCAGCAGCGCTAACTTCCAGGTGACAGGTCAGCTAACGTTACCTGCTGTGGTGCTGTTGGTGTCTTGTTTGTTGAATAAACACTAAGTTTTGAGGTCAATCCTGCAGGATAAAGATGTTATTTTTCTATGTTGGAACTTTCTCACTGATTTAAGAGGCTGATCCTTAAAGTAACAGTGTGTAACATTGTGGGCGATGGAATATAATACTCATAACTATGTTTTCATTAGTGTATAATCACCTGAAACTAACAATTGTTGTGTTTTCATTAGCTTAGAATGAGCCCTTCATATCTAAATAGGGAGCGGGTCCTCTCCACAGAGTCTGCCATGTTCGATACAGCATAGTATCGCGATATTTTGCATGCATCGATACACGGACGTCAAGTATTAATCTTTTATTATATAAACTATTAACAACAATCCAACAACCCGCCAGCGGGCCCGGCCGCTGTTCTGTCTTTCAGAGGTTGTAGCAGGCTCAGTTTTAAAGCTAGAGTGAAGATAATGTTATCATATGATACTAGAAAACCTAAGGAATCCATTGGTACCACCCTTGACCTCTGACCTCAAGATATGTGAATGAAATCTCTGAGATGAACAGAGTGAAAACTGTATCTTGTTAGATAAAAACAGATGTTGACAAACTGCATAATTTGGAGTGGAAAAAAGGTAACAAATCGCAATATATTGCAATTTATTACACAGCTGTGTTGAATACTCGATTCTGATTGGTCAATCACGGCGTTCTGCGGTCTGTTATTTCTGTATAACAGACCGTTGCTATGTATAACAGACCGTTGCTATGGGCGCAGCTCTGATGTCGGACTCTGGCGGACCGTTTTTGTGTCAAAATATTGATTTCGTCAGTAAGTAGCCGTGTAATAAGCGGGATAATGTACAGCTAGCGGGTCATGGTTGTGAAATAAACCCCGACAGGGCGACGCGGCACCCCGACGCGAACCTGTCAGGGTTTATTTCACAACAATGACCGGCTCGCTGTACATTATCCCTTACATATCTTATTGCAAAACTCAACATATCACAAAAGTGTTTAAAATCGTGATAAGATCGTGTCGGTGAGCGGGTCCTCTTCACCGAGTCTGACATGTTGCTCCGCCATGTTTCTACAGTAGCCCAGAACGGACAAACCAAACTCTGGCTCTAGAGAGAGACTTTCACGCTATTACGTTACCTGAAGGCCACCGTAGTTCTCCGACACGCTCGTGAAACTGCGGTGACAGTGATTTAACTGCATCCTTCTGGATTGTAACGTGTCAAAGACGAAGGACGTGTACCGAGCAACATCACTGCTGTTAGCTGACGCTGCAAACTAGTGAGCAAAGGAATAAATGATACCGCACAGTGTAAAGCTAAGTATGGACCTTTGGCCACGTGATAACAGAATGATGAAGACCAAGAGATGTGGCTGGAAGCTCTGGAAAAAGTTTCACCAGTGAGAGAAAACTGAGAAGTGGACATGGAGCAGAAATAGTTGGTTTCTATGGTGACCTGCAGTTTAATATATCTTCCAAACTGCTTTAGAGCAACAGCCTAAAAACAGCATGACCATGATATAGTGTACAGTATGAGGTGTAGAAGAGGAACCATGTCCTGTATGTGTGTGCGCTCACCTCCGCCAGTCTGGACTGTTTATGGCTGCTGACTTCGTGTTTGTCGATGGGTGGCGGCTTCGGCAGCGTGTTGCGGTTGTTGGTGAGCGCCCGAGTCAGCCGCGCAAACTTGGTCCATCCTGCAAGGAAAGAGACATTAAACACAGATTACATCACATTCATCACAACCCAACAGGCTTTGAGATCAGCTGCACACAAACACAAGCAGCCACCGTTGTTGATACAGTTCACGACTCCAACGGGGACGTACCGGAGTTACAAAATATTCCCACAGCTCTCATTTACTTGCCTCCGCAGGGCTGTGTGTTTTTCCCACTTGGTAGTTCATATTTACAATAAATCCGACACAATGTGAACGCAGCAAAAGCCTTTGCTTTTTATGTCAAAAACAGCCACCCCTGCAGAACGTGTCCTTGAACACAACTGGACCTCCAGCAGCTGCAGGGTTTCTGCTCTGCAGCTGTGCGATGTGCTCTGACCTTCGCGTGGAAGCGGGAGATGAAGGAGAACTTCTCCTTCGGGGGATCAATACCGCAAGAGCTATACATTTAGCATTTAGGTTTGTCTTGTGAAAAGACACTCGAAGACTTTGAAAAGACTAAAGTCTCACACCGTGTCTCACAGCTAAAGACGCATTATATTTTGCAAAGACTGGGGATCTTGCAGGGTCAACTATTTGCGAGTCTACAACTAGATTCCTTTTGAGATTATTTCCCATCATGCTCCTGGTGGAAATTGAACAACGGCGCAGAAACAGAAGCAGCTTTTGACCACAGCTGCCGTTGTCCAAGAGAACCGAGACGTTCTCCCCAGAGTAGAGTGACCATGCACATATACGAGCATGCACATGCATGCGCTAATATGCACGCACCATAGGCGTTTTCATCAGGATGGCTGATGGTACACATGTCCACCAGCCTCCGTCCTTTCCCCTCTTCCCATTCATTGTCTATGTAAGCAGCCGTGCAATGCAATGTGGCGCGATTCGAGAGACGGGGCATCACGTTGGACGCTCCTCATTTGTATAAAGTTGAGGTCTAAGCTACTTTATGCAAATAACGGGCGTCATACGCGACTCCCCGCCTCTGGAAACTCCCTAGAAACTTTTAAATTAACAGATTCAGCAACTGCATGACTTATTTCTCACATAAAATGTTTTCAGAAACACATTTCAGGGAACAATTTTCGTGATATAAGAGAGGAAAAGTTTCCAAACGAGCCGTTTGGAGTATGTTCATATGCAATGTGAACATACTTTTGCAAGACGGGCTTCACTAGATAGAACTTTGCGGTTTTGGTGCTTCCGTGTAGTTTGTGTTGGAGTCTTGGCTGAACAACGTAGACACACGCGAGCGCGCATGGGACACCAACCCGCAATGATTTATACGTGTAAGAAGTTACAAAAAGTCCCTTTAACTTTCTTCTTGTAACTTTTACTTCTATATGACCTTTTTATTTTTCATCTCAATGCCGGTGATTAATATTCTCTTGTTTTGGCGGCCGATAAGCATTTTATCATTCTGTTTTTGAACAATGCTCCTGTATATGCATAAAGTTAATTATAAAGGCAGTGGAAATGCATAGCAAGCATTGTTTCCTCTTCGTTACCATTCCTGCTTTTGTCCAAAATTTTGGTTTCAGCTTTTATTACCATATTAAAATCTAAATAATACAGGCGTGTCCAGCTGTGGTCATTTTCTGGGTGGTTTCAGAGGACGGGTGCTCCTACTGTACTGCTCTAAAAATAAAATCAAATGTTTGAAAGGGCAAAGAGAGAGAGGCGCACCACACACAGCCGTCACACATCGGGATCGACCCGACCCGACCCTTTGAAGGGACCATTACGAATAAAACTTGGTCTTTAAAATAGCTTTTAACCCTCCGGCCTCCAGATCACACCCTCCCTTTCATTTCAACCATTCACTCCTCTGTGCAGCAAACACAACACTGTACTGAGACCCACACAGGATGAATATCAACACAATACTTAGTTTACTCTGAGTCCCAATCACTCCACTTCCCTCGAGGAAAAACGCTGTAGTGGCTTTTGTGTAACTAACTATACATCTTCTGTTGCAGAGCGGCTTCTTTATGTGATTTTCTATATGCTAATATTTTAAATTGGCTCTGGATCGTGTAACATAATAAGCCTGGGTGCTCTTAGCTAAAATGGAGCTTTTTTTCCAACATCTTTCCAGGAAGAAAATTGCTGCAGCAGTGCTTACTTACTATAGACTGAACAGTATATTGTTGGATGATGAAAGCATCAGCTTAGAATAGATCACTCTGAAAGATATCCGTCACTTAACTTGTTTCTCTTAAGAAAGACGTACTCTACTGTATGGTGAGATGTCGTCAATACTGTGACTATTTACATCCTGAGAGGCGTTTTTCTTAAACTCAATGTCACGAGAAAATGCTGTATTTTTCTCACCGGGCTGATTTTATCTGACAGCTGTAGTTACTAGTTTAAAGACTGTGATTTTACAATGAAACAAGAGATAAGATGGAAAACATATTGCCTCTGCTCGGTGAAACAAGAGCTGGCTGACACAAAATATTTATCTAAAAGGTTTAGGAAAGGACAGAAGTTGAAAGATCTTTTGAGAAGCCGATCTCTATTAAAAAAAGACAAAAAAAAATGTATGTTTTGCTCTTGATTGTGAGAGTGAGACTGTACCTGAGTAATTAAAGGTTGAATTAAAGGTACAGTGTGTAGGATTTGGCGACAGCTAGTGGGTTGCAGATTGCAACCAACCGAGTACCCCTCCGCTCACTCCTCCGTTTCCAAGACCGCAGTAACGTGAGCCGCCGAGTGCAAAACCGCGGTAACGCCGTTCACCTCGCTCAGATGCCATCCATACCATAATAACACTACTTTAGGAGCAGTTCAAAGATGAGCAGCGAGATTGTGTTTGTCTGGGCATTTAACACAAACAAAGAAAAACAAGGATGTCTTAATAGCTTTGTCTTTGTTTTACTCTTGTGACAAAGCTAAGGCTGTCAAAGTTAATGCGATAATAACACAAATTTGTTTTAATGACACTAATTATTTTAACACATTAACGCAACTTATGATTTTTAGGTTGCAGCGGCTCAGTTTTAAAGCTAGAGTGAAGATATTGGTATCATATGAAACTAGAAAACCTAAAGAATCCATCTGTACCAACCATGTCATACTAGCTTGTCATGAAGGAGGTTAAATAACGCTCCAAACTTACACAAAATTTTGGTGAGGAAAAACAGTCATGTCCATTTCCAAAGGGGTCCCTTGACCTCTGACCTCCAGATCAGTGAATGTAAATGGGTTCTATGGGTACCCACGAGTCTCCCCTTTACAGACATGCCCACTTTATGATAATCACATGCAGTTTGGGGGCAAGTCATAGTCAAGTCAGCACACTGACACACTGACAGCTGTTGTTGCCTGTTGGGCTGCAGTTTGCCATGTTGTGATTTATGAGCATATTGTTTTATGCTAAATGCAGTACCTGTGAGGGTTTCTGGACAATATCTGTCATTGTTTTGTGTTGTTAATTGATTTCCAATAATAAATATTTACATACATTTGCATAAAGCAGCATATTTGTCCACTCCCATGTTGATAAGAGTATTAAATACTTGACAAATCTCCCTTTAAGGTTCATTTAGAACAGATAAACCATTGAATATTTATCTGGTCCATCATGCTAAGACAATTAGAGAAGCCAATAAACTGACTGAGTCAAGTTCGTACACAGGAACAGCTGCAGTTATCCAACATCAGCCACCGGTTGTACCTGACCAAGAAAGACCAGCTGTAAAACCCCTGGATCTGCTTCTTTACTCAGAAATTCAGCTTTTCATTTCTATAATAAAGACGTGCCGTTTGTTCACTTTAAAGTCACACAGGCTAACTGCTAATGCTTGTTTACCTTCACTGAAGCAGAAGTTTGACTGCAGGACTTTTACTTACAAAAGGCGTAGCTTTCCATCATACTCCATTTACTGAAGCAAAGGTCTTAAGTGCTTTTCCTACACCGCCTATAGAGTAGCAGAGGTTGCAGATTTCCCTGCATTGTGTGCATGCATTATACAGCACCGTGCCCTAATGTGGTCAAAAATAATAGGGAACCGCTGGCTCGGAAAAGCAAAACCCAGAAACCACTTTCATTAAGAAGTAAAATGGAGGAATTTGTGCTGGTGGCACTCATGTAAATAAACGCTGACGGGCTCCCACTACTGACACATAAGGACAAAAGGACCACACACGGAGCACGACGGGGGAAACTGCAGGACAAGTAAATAAGAGGTCTTTTTTGTTCACGGTTAATAGTAACGCTGCTGCGGTTTATCAGACTGGAGCACAATGGAAATGGAAATAAAAAAACACGTAAAGGCCTGGGCTAAAAATAACAGGGGAGCTGAACTGGTGCACGCACCTCCGAAATGAAACTGAGATTTTGATCATCGGTTCCACACCGAGGAAGGACTGAATTTACAGAGTGGTTTGTCCTTCAACGGACAGACAGACACATGTAGGACACTGCAAAAACTGTCCATCTTCCTTTAACATTTAGTAGTGACGGTACCTGCTGTGCCGTTCAGGATGGAAGTGTTTTCAAATCAGACTCAGATGGTAATAAATGGGGGAGAAGGAGAGTTCAGTGTGTCACTGAGGTTATCACATGATGTTTGGATGAATTAACTCCACAACACCTCTGAAGTCCCGGACACATTAAGACAGCATGCAAAATGTGAATTTACATGTTTGTTGCTGAGAGATAAGAGTGTTGTCCTTTTCAAAGAAAGCTGATGTTTGGGATCTAAAGCTGCGTTCACATTAGAGCTGCACAATTACGGCCAAAATGATAATCACATGATGATCACCATTATTTATCAGGATTCTTCATAGATTTTAGGGATAAAAAAATATTTTTATTTATACTTTCACTTCCACGTTGTGCTTCATACCAACCGTCAATAACTCTAAATGTTATCCTTTTACTTTTTTATTGTCATCTATAACGGTTATTTGCATCAAAATAAATGAAACATCCAAATAAATAAAACAAATATTTAAATAAAAATGTTTGTGTTTTTATTTAAATATTTGCTTTGAATAAAAAAAATCTTGGCATTAGTAGTTTTAATTATATATTTGAAGCTGCTTAGAGCTAGTGTTAGGAAGTTAAACAGGTCATAATTCCCTCTCTAATATTTATTTTATGTTGCTGTGAAAACCTTCAAACGACAACCTTCAAAACTACATTTTACGAGATTATATTTGAATGCATCATGATAGCGTTGTATCGTGTTGCACGTTGCACGTTGCAAATTTAGTGAAAGGAATCCCTTGTTGGAGGACTAGTGATCTATGAATCAAGTGCCAAGACTGGCTCAAGTATTTGGTCCAATTCTGAGGGCCCAAAGCTGGCTCAAGTGTCTGAATTTAGATCCCAATAAATTATAAATCTATAGTTTTTACAATAAGATGAAATGCCAATTAATGAGGAAATATAATTTTCATTTGTTGTCAAACTAAACTTTCTTTCAAGGTTCTCAAATTACATTTTCCTCTACTGGCATTGATTGTTTTGTGTTGTTAATTGATTTCCAATAATAAATATATACATGCATTTGCATAAAGCAGCATATTTTTCCACTCCCATGTTGATAAGAGTATTAAATACTTGTCAAATCTCCCTTTAACAGATAGAAAATGTGCGCGATTAACTACGGACAATCATGCGATTAATTGCAATTAAATATTTTAATCAATTGACAGACCTAATTAATATGCAAATTAGTGTGACTAAAACTGAAACTTACCGGTTGACCAACATGTTGGCTCATACTCGCTGCGTCCCCGCGATAAATGGATGGAACAGCGTCGGATTCAATCTAAGTTTTGTGGCAAAACCCATCTAATTTTGAGGGTAACATTTTCAAAACAGTGCTCCGCAAAATGGCTACTGCAAACCCGGGTTTTCTCTGGAAATTTCACTTCCCCCTGATAACCCTCGTTTCACCGTAGCGTTATGCTAATGATATGGAGAGAGTTGTCTGGCTGTCTGTATCCGTAATCTAGAGACCGTCACTGGTACACTGCAGTTTCAAGGCCAAAATGCACAGCTATGGCGTTGACTGCTTATTTCCCTCATTATAGCATAAAACATCATATGGACATGCTAACAAGATTAAAAACTTGATTTTCATTGGAATTAAATAACAATAATGAAAGATACGGTCACTTATTTCAATATAATCTCCTCAATAACCAGGTTCAACACTTCCACAGTAAATCATCTTTCAGTAAGGTGAATGATATGTTGCTTATGGTGGAACAATGCCCAACTACAACAAGTAAAACCATAGATTTCATCAGCTAGAGGACGTCTGGGTTTTAAAGCCCGAGGCTCGGGTGTTTTTGCCTCAGTACTCGTGACTCATTCTGATCAGCCGTCTACCTGAAATGATGTCTCGCCTGAGGCTGAAGACAACGCCATCTGTGAAGCTTTTACAGGTGCTGACAAAGCAAACAATGAACACCGACAGTCTGCGAGAAAACAACAACATGATGTTCATTTCAATAGTTTTGCTTCTGCCACAACTTTGCTCCACTTTCTATTCTTTCTTTGTTCCTACAGTGATGATGCTGACGCTATTTACTGGACCTGCTCTGCAGCCAGTAGTCTAACAGTAATAACCACAACCAGTGGCCACGCACGCAGATAATGGTATTCAATCTAAAATGTTGTGAAATCACTGAAAAGGCACCTGTTAAACTGGGGGAAGATGACGGAAATAAATGCGTCGGCAACAATACAGAATGTATTTTAAGGACAGTAAAATGACAGGGTAATTTTAAGGGGCATGAACACGCAGGCTCACAGGGTGCACATACAGTTAAAATAGTTATTTTAAGCCGAGGATGGACATCTTCAGCAGATCTCTCGGCTGATGCTGACGCGCTGTGGCGTGCCGAGCCGCCGGAGCAGCCAGAGACGAAGCCGAGAGCAAAGTTTCGGTCTGCATCACGAGCGAACTCAGCTGTCGACGCCTGCAGCAGCGAATCTCCCCCTTCCTTCCTTCCTTCGTCACAAACGGCCTCTCCCACCCCGCTGATCACCAGGCGGGTTAAACTGCAGCTCGTAGAACGCCGCTCTGACACACTGCATCCTCACTGCGGCCTCTAACACGCCGTATACTGTACTGAAATACACCGTATTCAGTCTGGCTGGCAGCAAGTCAGTCAAACCCCCAACTTGCTGCCAACGTGATTTCTGTTTTAACAGGTCTCTCCATTACTGGGTATATGACTACAATAAAAAGCAATCTGTTTAATAGTGCAGTCAACTTTTCATTTTTCAACAATATGTCGGAGAATCTCACGATAAATGAATCAGAAGCCACACTGGGAACTGAAACAGCTCTTACCAATATTCAACCTTTTAAATCAACCTGTTCTCATGGGAAGGGAAGGCGCTTGAATGACACAAAGGCACAAGTGTCCGACCCGTTCTCATTCCCAGGCTGTCAAATACCGACACTTTGCCGCGGCCGTCGGTGTTAGATAGGTATGAGGCGCACCGGGCTTTCCATTAACTACAATGTAAACCCATCTGCGACAATATTAAACGCTCAGGGAAAGTGAAAAAGTCCCACATGTATACCTCCTCTAACTTCTCCAAGGTGGTCTCTAGCTCTCCCGTCAGCTCCGTTCTCTTTATCCATCCATAGTCAGCTCCATCGGGGCCGTTTCAATGCAGAGAACATAAATGTCAGTACATGGGTGCTCTACAGTCGTAGCGTCAGCCCATTTGACCGCGGAGACGAGAGCGATGGCCGGCTCGACCGCACGTTACCGCAATACGATAACATTTTTTTTCTGACTTTTTTCCACACATTTCAGCCTTTTTTTTGGAAATATTTCAGACGTTTTTCAGACTTGTATGCAGACATATATCAGCCTTTTTTCGGACATATTTCAGACTTTTGTTTGAACATATTTCTGCCTTTTTTAGCCCTTTTTTCCTGACATATTTCAGACTTTTTTGGGCCATATTACGGACATACTTTGGCATTTTTTCTGCCTTTTTTTAGACATATGTTAGACATTTTTGGGCCTTTTATCTGCCTTTTTGCAGCCGTTGTTCTGACTTATTTTCTGACATATTTGACCTTTTTTTTAGAAGTTAGCATGCAGCTTTAGCCGTGATGTCTAGCTCTGCTTTTCCTGTCAATGTGTAAAACCCAAAGTGTTTCCATCCTTTACTGGATGTGTAGTGTTTACCACGCTGGTTTTAACATGTGCAGGTCGTATCCACGCCGACCCTCCAACATTTTATACTTCCTCGTTTCTGCTCGCTGCGGTTTGTTTTGGTTTACGGATACGGAACAGACATGACGTCACGTTACTCAGACTACAACAATAAAAGCGGTAACTTCCTTCTACCTCCACAAAGACTCAAATGAAGCGAACTGTGGCTCTGAATCGGCATACCTAAATCTGAAGTTTGTCACATCATCAGCAGAAGCTGCAGCTAACCAGCGAAGACGTCAACGGACCAATGTGACAATATTAGTTCCACTCAAGCTCTAATTGCATGTTCAACCCATGTTATTTGCGTGTCGCTGAGCACACATAATGAATGAATAAACAAATCACACGACAACTCTGGGCAGGTCTCTGCAGCGAGGGGGGGGGGGGGTGTAACTCACTGCATGTGTGCACACGTGCTTACATACTGTATGTGTGTGTGTGTGTGCGTGCATTAAAAGGGGGGAAGGGTGAAGGGTGAGGGATCCTTGTCAAAGGGCAAAGACACCCGCTCAGCGGCGCCGACAACGACTCCCAGGGCGGGAAGCTGACACTGTGCATCAGTCAGGGCACAGAGTCAGAGGACAACACCATCCACCCACATCTCCTGTGATTCCTGACAGCGTCCCAACCTCCTCAAACGCAACCTGACAGCTCGAGACGCTCCCCGCATCGCAGGGAAACAAGACTTGACTCGCTCTTTTTCATCCAGCCGCAGCTTGGGATGAAATACAGAAGGGGAGGAGGACGAAAGAAAGCTAAAAAAAAATGTCTTCTCAGTGGGAGAGAAAGGACAGGTGAGGGAGAAGAAGGACAAAGAAGAAGAAGAAGAAGAGAAGAACAATTGAAACAGAAGAGAAGATGAAAGAGATGATAAAGGGGTAGGAGACGAAGAAGGAGAGTGAAATCAACAAGAAGGGAATAAAAAGACGGGATGATACAAAGCCAGAGCATGAAGATATATTATATTATATCAGACAAGAGAGGAGGAGGAGGAGGAGGAGGAGGAATAAAAGGAATAATAAGCTGAGAAGAGAAAGAGAAAGGTGAGGACCGTCTACAGCCATGCTAGCTGACGTATCACAAATACATTTGTAATAGGGCTGTTAAAGTTAACGCGATAATAACGCCTTAAAGCAAATTTTAACGCCACTAATTTCTTTAATGCACTGACGCAACTTGCGATTTTTAGGTTTTAAAGTTAGAGTGAAGATACTGGCATCATATGAAACTATAAAACCTGATGAATCCATCGGTACCAACCATGTCATACTTGACAAATCTCCCTTTAAGGTACATTTTGAACAGATTGAGATTGACAGCCCTAGACATAAACCAAAGTATTGTACGAATTAAAACATTTGACACAATGGTGGCACTAGAGGAAAAGTCAGAGGATCACCAACGTTACTACAAATCATCCTGAGGGGAGTATGCATTTCTCTACCAAATTTCATGTCAATCCATCCAATATTTGTTACGATATTTCACTAAAACCCAGACATGACAGCTTTTTGGTGGCACTAGAGCGAAAGTCAGATTCATCCTCTGTGGATCACGAGGAGGAGACGAATAAATAAAAAGCCAGAAAATGAAAACATCAGGGAGGAAGAAGACGAGAGAGAGAAAGAAGAAGAAGTTGAAGGAGGAGGAGGAGGAGGAGGAGAGGGAGGATGAAGACATGTAATTATATGTCCCATCAGAAGCCAACTGGCATTACATTACATTACATTACTGAGGCATCCAGCCATGTACTCATTTGGTCCCCACTCACACATTTTGTCACATCTTCCCCCGTACTGCTCCCTCGCTCTCCTGTAACTCTTTACTATCTAATAAAACAGAGACACACCATGAAAATCATCTTCTCTGGTGGCTCGCTGCACTGAGCTGCACATCATGTCTCTATCCCTTTTTAAATTCTACTGTGAATTATCCAATAATAAAAACAGACATCCCCCCAAAAAAATAATCTTCTAAAACACAGTTTGTTGTTTGTGCAAAGATGCTTTTTTGGGGAGTAAAAGCAGCAGCCTGCTGCAGAGAAACACTCACCTTTAGTGGTTTCGTCTTCAATAGGCTGCTTGAAGAGAGTGATGTCCTTAAACGTGCAGAGGAACAGAACCACCTTGTCGTTCTCGTTCCTGATGGGGGCAACTTGCATGTAGAACCACACTGGACTTCCTGTGAAGACATCAGGAAAGATCTTAATTAGGTCTTGATTAGTCTATCAGTGGAGGCTGGTCCATAGATCAAAATATAAAAAAGAGTAATTGGTTGAATCATTACCAAATCTTAGTATCATTTATAAAATATTTTTTCTCTCTTCTTTGGAGGAGGACGGCAGGTCCTCGTCCTCCCTTGGGGCGGGACATCTTATATCAAATCAATGCATTTCATTTTTTTCATGCCGATCTGTGATTGACGTCAAATGGAAGCTGCCTATCTGGCCCACACTACAGCCCTTCAAACATGGTGTCAACACTAGCCAACTAGAAATCAATGTGGCCAAGACAAAAGAATTAATCATGTGCTGCACAAAACAACATCTGAAAACAGAGCCAGTTTCACTTGATGGCCAACATGTTGAAACTGTGGAACACTTTAAATACCTCAGTACAGTCCTGGACTCCCAGGTGAGCTTCTCCGAAAAAATACAGAGTATATTTTCAAGAGATGCTCACAGCGACTTTATCTTCTGAGGAAATTTAGTGGCCTCGGTGTCAGCCAGCAGATTTTAGAATTAGTGTATAAAACTATTGTTGAGAGGGTTTTAACCTTTCACCTTCCTGCCTGGTACGGTCACCTACACTGTAGATAGAAGAATAAACTGTCTAGGATTGTGTCAATGGCAGGCAAAATAGTTGGTAAACCCCAAAAGCCCTCGACTCAACTTTTTACAGAAAAATTGAGGAAGATAGCGAGGAGTGTCCTGGCAGATAGCTATAAGGTAATTGCGGGAATGAAGGTAATTGTTCTTCTACGTTTTCTTCAATTTCTTCTTCTATTTCTTCCGTACGTTTTAATTTTTTTTTTAAAGGGACTGTTTGTAACTTTATAAGCGTATAAATGTACCGGGTCGGGACACAGGCGCGCTCGCGTGTTGCCGGCGTCCCCGCTCCTCTGCCTGCTTGCCTTCACTCAGACAGAGCGCGCGTTCTCGCGTACTCGCTCCACCTCTAGACGTGAACGCGCGCTCACTCCACACTGCAGAAGAGTTAGTAGCTCTGAGAATATCTAGTGAATGTACAGTGGACGTTTGTGCAGAAATAAATGCTGCAGCTCCTCCAGACCAAAAGAGGTTTCCCGTGTCTTGTGAAGTGACGGGGCTCTGCAGAGAGAAACGTTATCGTCTCGTTACCGACCGGGTGCCGGTGTCTCCCTGTTCACTCCGGCTGCGGGCGGAGGGAGACGAGTTTCTCGCTGCAGGGCCCCGCTGCTTCAGCCTGCGCTGAGGCAGGAGAAGCAAACAAAGTATAAGCAGTGATTCATGGAGAGACCTCCGTCTGGTCAGCTAACATTACTGCCAAGCAGCTGAAATATAGAGTGATATTGTGCTTTTAGCTGACGTGTGTCGCCTCACTGTTTT
Source organism: Adelosebastes latens (assembly GCA_916700685.1). Lineage (NCBI taxonomy): Eukaryota > Metazoa > Chordata > Actinopteri > Perciformes > Sebastidae > Adelosebastes > Adelosebastes latens. Next base: position 2,051 of record CAKAKR010066417.1, on the reverse strand, counting down.
GAGCGATGCTCGTTCATGTCTATGTAGAGCGAGCACAAGCACGAGCCCGACGCTGACTTTCATTGATTTCACGGCCACAGGTGTCGCTGTTAAGAAGCATTTCTGAAAGTTACAAATAGTCCCTTTAAGTATACTTTATTTAGTCACTTTTCCAGCATAAGCACACTGCGTACTCAAAATGTGCTCAGACTTACTGTGTCGTTGTGAATTGGGAGCCTATTTATCAAGATTCATGTTAAATTAACTGTTAGATGACATTTTGAGATGAACATAATGAACAACGCGCTGTTCCAGAGCAGATCATTTTGTACTTACAGCACAAGCACGTCACCTGTTGTACCCAATAATCCTCATAAAAGAACAATTTGATCCTCCTCCTCACAGTCCATGAACAAAATGTTAATTATGTCTTACCTGCTGTTTAAATTACGACACATTACAACCTAATGTCAAGGTCATCACTTTTAGAGGGAACTCCCTGTTCTTTCTGCGCACTAGAACCTCGAACTCGCTGAGGTTTTTGTGACTTTATTGCCTCCTCACACTCTTTCAGGAGAGCCACCTTAACGTCGTAATTTTCTGTTCGTAGTCATCGTCCATCTCGTTTATATACCCAGCCTCCATAAGGGCCCCGTTCTCCAGATTTGTCAGCAAATTTGAGCCATTTTAGAATTGATCTTTTCATATTTTACAGTTCCTCCCTCCCCACCACCACATCACGTTCTGCTCTCATACTGTAGTAGGTGATCACTCCTGGGAGACGGGAACATTCGGGACTATTTTTGTCTGCACACTTTGTCCATTGTGCTGCTCACCAACGCTGCTGGTTTAGGATTTACTGCTCACTCTACTGCTGCTGCTGCTGCTGCTGCTGCTCTATCACACTGACTGGACACAAGAAGCTATTTCTCTACCTTCTTCTTGGCCTGTTCAAGTTTTATATCATCCATATTTTTTTACTTCATGTACATTAGGATTTATTAAATCATTCATCATTTTTCCCCATAAAGGTTTCATCGGACCTCGATCCATCCATCCATCCATCCATCCATTATCCGGCATATAATATTAGCAGTGGTTTAAAGTCACCCGTCCTCTAACATGTATGAATAATAAAAATTATAGTTTGAACAAGGTGCTTTCCAGAGGAAGTTAAATATGACTAAGAAAAAACAATAATGAAGTGGCAAAATCTTAACATAAAAGCACAAAAATGTAAATTAACTTGAGATTGAAAGTTCATTAAAACATAAATGAATTCATCAAGTCATAAATGAACCAGCATACTTAACCCCTTAAAAGTTCAGCTCAGTTTTAAAGCTAGAGTAAAGATACTGGTATCATATTAAAACTAGAAAACCTGATGAATCCATCGGTATCAACCATGTCATACTAGCTTGTCGAGAAGGAGTTTAAATTACGCTCCAAACTTACGCTAAATTTTGTCCAGGAAAAATTGGCATAGACATTTTCAAAGGGGTCCCTTGACCTATTTGACATAAATTGGGAATCACTGAAAAGCTGAGACTCTTGTGGATCCAATGAGCCCAACTGTATTCATGTATGATGATGTTAGTCCCCATAGTAACATTTCATTTTTTTAAACTTGACCTCACTGTATAAAATGACCTGTGGTGACCTTTAATATAATCACAACCTCATGAAACTTTACAGCCACAAACTAGAGACCTAGAGCATTTAGAGGATGGATGGATCAAACTAGAGACCTAGAGCATTCAGAGGATGGATGGATCAAACTAGAGACCTAGAGCATTCAGAGGATGGATGGATCAAACTAGAGACCTAGAGCATTCAGAGGATGGATGGATCAGACTAGAGACCTAGAGCATTCAGAGGCTGGATGGATCAAACTAGAGACCTAGAGCATTCAGAGGCTGGATGGATCAGACTAGAGACCTAGAGCATTCAGAGGATGGATGGATCAAACTAGAGACCTAGAGCATTCAGAGGATGGATGGATCAGACTAGAGACCTAGAGCATTCAGAGGATGGATGGATCAAACTAGAGACCTAGAGCATTCAGAGGATGG
>CAKAKR010066413.1:34700-61395 GCA_916700685.1 Adelosebastes latens | reverse complement strand
TGCATGGTATTTTTTTTTTTTGGTAAAGTTATGACTTTATTCTCGTAATATTACAACTTTTTTTCTCTTAAAGCTATGATTTTATTCTCGTAATATTACAACTTTTTTTCTCGTAAAGCTATGATTTTATTCTCGTAATATTACGACTTTTTTTCTCCTAAAGTTATGACATTTTTCTGGTAATATTACGACTTTTTTTCTCCTAAAGTTATGACATTTTTCTCGTAATATTACGACTTTTTTTCTCCTAAAGTTATGATTTTATTCTCGTAATATTACGACTTTTTCTCGTAAAGTTATGACTTTATTCTGGAAATCTCAGATTGTTGTTTTGCGGCTCCAGACAGATTATTATTTATTTATTTTTGCCTAAAACGGCTCTTGTGATAGTAAAGGTTGCTGACCCCCGCCCTAGAGAGAGTCTGAAAAATACAAATGACAAATCTTTCTGGGGAAACACCCTAAGAAATGAATCATTCTGTTGTAATTATCGGACTTATTTAAAAGCTTTAATGAAATGCTATAAATGTGGATTTTAGAAATGTAAAAAAAGTGAACGTGAACACAAAGCGCCGGTTCTAAGCAGCATTAGTTGGGACCCTGTTTCTACTGCAGACACCTGACACGAGGCTCACATTATACATGCAAGTCATTATCAGCGATTACGTCACAATGCTAGGGTTTGAATTACTGAACAATGAAATGAGGAGGACTACTACACTGTAAAAGGTGCTGGAATGTATGCGAGGGGTCAAATAAAAGACAAAAAACATCAACTTAAAACCTGAACATTAACAATAAATAGGCATCATTAAGACAATTGCATTTAAATAAATCAGCCAGTGTAAAGACTACTGTTACTACTACGGAGCCGGATCACACTCACATGTTTTAGTTTTATCCTATTTTAAAAAAATAGGCCGATATATGTCAGTCTGAGTGCAAACCACCTCCTGCTAAAGGTGCAAGACGACAGCCCTTCAAGTCTGAGTCGAGACGCAGCTCTCCTCCAGTTAAAGTAAACCTATTTAACATACACATTTGTAACCTTAAATCTATCAATATTAATTTATGATTACTAACACATTTCCCAAAATGTAAAGAGCCCCTAAGACTGTTTCAGATTTCTATGACGAAACCTAAGCTGCTGTTGATATCTGACATCGTGGGAAGTCCCGTCATACCCAGAATCAGATTCAGTAGATCAATATCAATGTTACATCTGTATGTTAAAGCACAGAAATAGCTTAGCTTAGCTTAGCACAAAGACTGGAAGCAGGGGGAAACTGCTAGCCTGGACCATATAGTGCACACGCTGGAGATAGGACTGTCGCAAGGTCTGTGTTTTCAGATGCAGCTCATCTAACTGTGGGTTCGATGGCAAACAAGTGCATTTCACTAAATGTTGGACTGTTTATCAAAGGAAATACCAACTACTGGATCTACTACTACTTAATATGTGCTCCCAGGCAATCTGGGGGTTCCTATGAGAAAACGAGCTGCCATAAAAAAGGAAAAGAAAAAACAGTCAATTTCCTAAAAAGTCTTGTAAAGAACTAGTAACTATAAATATCAACAGGCATAAGAAGGCAGTGAAATAAGTAAAATGGAATGAAGGCTTGAAGGAAATGTAAAAAAACTGAAATGATAAACCAATGAAATTAAGAATTGGGGCTTTTCTTCAGGCCAGCAGCTTCACCTTCCTCTCATCAGCACCACTGCTACTCTCTGGCCAGTCACCGTCCCTCTCGGCTGCTCCTCCCTCCATCACTCCATCAACGTCTCGTTGCCTTCAGGCCGAGGATGATGAGGCTCTGGCGGCTGGACGGAGGCAACGAACACTGTGTGTCTTCAGTAAAAAACCTTCCTCTCCATCCAGGTCATCTGAGGAGAAACAGTGAAGATTTTGGTATGAAACAGGTTATCCTTTAGAAGAGTCGCGATCAATGTGTGTTTCTGAAACATAGCGAGTCCAAACGTGGTATAAAGTGCACTTTTTATGTCTTTAAACAACCCCAAGAATGAACATTCACATACAGTATTCCAGCATTCTACATATGCTCGTGTATGTGCAAGTACACCTCATGGCAGATGGCTTGTATCTTCCTCACCAAGTCCTCGTCTCACATTCAGCCCCGTGCAGATTCTCCACAAGAGGGAACTGTTTATTCATTGTCGCACAAATTTGTCTCATACAACCAATGCCAAATAAGGCCAGGGATCTCTGGAAATGTTGACGGGATACCAGATTTGACATTCATTCATCCATTATCTGAAACCGCTTATCCTATTCAGGATTGTGTGAAGGCGGGGCACAACCTTCGACAGGTCGCCAGACTATCACAGGGCTGACACATAGAGACAGACAACCATTCACGCTCACATTCACACCTACGGGGTAACTTAGAGTCAACAATTAACCTGCATGTCTTTGGACTGTGGGAGGAAACCGGAGAACCCGGAGAAAACTCACGCTAACACGGTGAGAACATGCAAACTCCACACGGAAAGGCCCCAGGGCCGAGTTTGGGCCGACGCTCTTGCTGTGAGGTGACAGTGCTAACCACCGCACCACCGTGCAGCCCTCTGTGATGATGTTTGTGAGTAAATTCCTCTTATCAGCATTTCTTCAGGCCTCCCTGTTCTGTTTAGTTTTCTTAGAGCCAAAACCTGAATGAACGGCACATCAATACATGTGGAACAAGGCAAAAGTGAGCATGGCTCACCGCTTGACCCCGACTAAAGTAGGGTCAAAGGTTTTTCCCTTTAGGAACTAATGGAATTAGTCTATTGAGCACAATGTAGCTCACCTTCCTCAAGTCCAGGGTGCCCAAAATGTCTACTCCGGAAACTAAAGTGAAGACGGACGGAAGGACGGAAGGAAGGACGGACGGACGGAAGGACAGACGTACGGAGGGAAGGACGGACGGAAGGACAGAAGGACGGAAGGACGGACGGAAGGACGGAAGGACGGAAGGACGGAAGGACGGAAGGACGGACGGAAGGATGGATGGATGGAAGGACGGACGGACGGACTGAAGAACGGAAGGATGGACGGAAGGACAGACGGACGGACGGAAGGATGGAAGGATGGACGGAAGGACGGACGGACGGAAGGACACGCAGAGCTCTATATACCCCTGACTACGTTGTCGCGGGGGTATAAAAAGTGAAATATGAGTGCAGTGATACACAATATTACTAATTGAGGTTCCAAGTCTTAACATAACATCACACTCCTTCATATTTTGACGAGACAGTTGGAACTGGTACCAGAAACATATATAGCTGTGTTTTGAAGAACTGTCACTGTAATTTTACATTTAGATCATCACCGAGCTAATATGTTGTAAAAGTGTAAAAGCTGCTCTCTTACCTGCTGTGTACCTCGTGGATCGGTTCCAGCACCAACACCTTACACTCTCTCTTGGCTATTTTGTCCAGTGAAATGAGGGCGTGGTCGGGGGGGGGCAGGTGTAGGCCTCTGCCCAGCGGAGATCCTACAGGAGGGGTGACGGCCCGATGCTCCATCACACTGCCTGACCTGGAGTCAGCAGAGACACAGACACATGATGATGGATTAAAGATAGCTGGTTAAAGATATTGAAGCTGCAGCACGTTGCTGATCCTGCGTACCTGACGTGGTGCGACCTGGACGGCTGCTGGTGGGAGAAGCTCTGAGATCGGCCCACGCTGTGTCTCTCCAGCAGCTCTCTGGATGACGATGATGATGATGGAGACTTCCTCAGCGGTGACCGAGGCTCCACCGGAGGAGTGGACGTCGAGGCCGTGAACTGGAGCTTCAGTTTCATGTGCTGGCTCAACTACGGTTGTTGCCGTGGAGCAGGACAGGGATGGAGGAGACGGGAGAGGCACTGTGAGTGTTACTGTGTGTAGCAGTGTTTATATTGTCAGTTAACCCTCTGAGACCCACTGTTTTACCTCTCTGTATAAAATGACCTGTGGTGACCTCTAGGATAATCACAGCCTCATGAAACTTTACAGCCACAAACTAGAGTCCTAGAGCATTCAGAGGATGGATGGCTTTCCTAGCTAGATTGACAATAAGGGGGTTTCTGAGCAGTTTACACAACAGAAGTGCTCGCCATCCAATCGCCGAAAAATGCAATTCTTGCAGAAATCTTAAAAAATGTCAAAAGTTTTTGATCCCAAATCACAGCATGGCTTTTTCTATGGTGTTCGTCAAGGTCTTGGTGTCTTAATGTGGTATTTTGGAGGGATTATTGATCATTTTTATCAATTTTTGAGTGGTAAAAAAATGGTTACAACTTATGAGACATAATAGAGCATGGGGATGACCATCATATACTTCGATAACAATGTTCTAAGCTCTTAGACACTATTACAATATATTTTTGAATAATTAATGAATTCATGTTTATTTCTGATTTATGACTAGAACAACTTGACACACAGTGCTGAGCTTCATCTCAAATTAATCTTCAGGTTTCCAGCTTTCAGATGATGTACACCACTTCTATGTGACATCTACTGTTGACCTGCTATCTCCCCCTAAAGACCCCCTGTAGCCCCCTAAAAAAAGACAAAAACAGGTCTATTGTGGGTCTCAGGGGGTAAATGCATCTGCAGAACTATGCAGTACCTCAAAGAGTCCGGTCCTGAGGATCTGGAAGGCCACGGTGAAGGAGAGGGTGGAGCCCTTCCTACACTGGCCCAGGTTGTTGAGGGGAGACTGGCACACCACTGCCGGGTGGGCCCTGTGGTCCTGCTGGCCTCCTTTACCAGCTGATGGATGGATGGATAGATGGAGGTAGGGACCAGGGGGTGGAGGAGAGGAGGGAGAAAGAATATGAAAGTAGATTAGGATAGAAAACTGGATGAGTTTGCCATTTTGCTCACGCTATTTCAACACGTGCTGAGTCTTTGGCAGCTTCTTCTGTTGGTGCCACATCATAGAAAGAAAGCGGTCCGCCTGGTTTCTCTTTCCCGGGTACTGATATGGATCTAATGCCCACCCACACAGACCTGTTTTGAACACTGTGCTGCTGGATTTCATCACAGCTGGCTTTCATCCCGACACACCCAGCCGACACGTCTCAAAGGCTGCTACAAAATGCTTCCACGCTGACTGCACCGAAGATTACACATCTAGACGTTGACCCAGTCATGATCACAGCTGGATCAGGGTGCCTGACTTTATCTTACACCCGACACTCCCCAGTTATCATGGATTTCAGAGAACTGGATACAGCGTTGGAGGCGGGGCCCCGTTCATTCCTATGAGAGTTGCTCCGTGGCGCATGATGCCAAAATGGCTGGAAAAGCATTCATTGGGCCCATAGAGCAGGCGCTGTGGCGTCCGCTCGGTCACATGGCTCGGTCACGGGGTCAAGCTTAGTTATTAAATGTTATTAAACGGCTTGCCATAGTGGCCGGCACTGTGAACAGATAAGTTGTTATAATGTTGACTGTAGAAATGAGTCACAACTTGTCCTCCAGATTACATCTAATCTGATCTGCCTGTCAGAGTTATGAATAGTTTCATGTCGTAATGTAACTCTATGAAGCAAGCAGCACTACGACTTCTTAAGGGGACCATGAAATAGACTTTGCCTGTCTGTCAGCGCAGCAAATACGCAACATAAAGGTGGGAGGACAGGTGCAAACAGATGTGTTTCACTAAACCAGGGGTCAGCAACCTGCATCTCTTCAGCTCCTCTCCAGTGGCTCCCTGTGGATTTTTAAAAATGGAAATGAATAACTGTTTTTTGTTTCCATTTTCATTTTTATTTATCATTGTTGTAGGTCTAATGTACGACAGTACGACGGAGTATTAGGGCCACATTGAGGGAAAAAAAATAAATCTGAGATTTCGAGAATAAAATCATACATTTATAAAGTAGTAATTTTACGTGTTATTTTCTTTCTTGCTCGTAAAGTTATGACTTTATTCTCGTAATATTACGACTTTTTTTCTCGTTAAGTTATGACTTTTTTCTTGTAATGTTCCGACTTTTTTCTCGTAATATTATGACTTTATTCTGGAAATCTCAGATTGTTGTTTTGCGGCTCCAGACCGATTTTTTTTTTTTTTTTTTGCCTAAAACGGTTCTTTTGATAGTAAAGGTTGCTGACCCCTGCACTAAACCGAGGCGGCCCAAAGCCAGGTATTATAGGTGTGTAAAAGGCAGACGGTGAGATGGTAAAGTCTGCTACCCACCGTCAGAATTCCAGATCAGACGGACAGCCAGGAAGTCCTGCAAGTCGTTGAGCAGGGTGTATTTCACCCAGAAGTGCTCCAGAGGCCTGACGGCGCGAGGACAGGAAGCTGTCATCACCAGCCGAGGACGATGCAAGCGGATACTGGGCAACGAGTAACAGCTGGAGATGTATCTGGAAGGAGAGCAAACAAGTGTTTTAATTTCCATTTTGACTTGTCGTAGCGGGAAAAGCACAGGTGGAGCAAAGTGTCCCAGGACCCTGGAACTAGCTCACCTAAATGGATTGTTATTACTTACTCCTGTGCTTTTCCTGCTTAGACATGTACTACAAATGAGTTTTCTTGAACTTTCCTAATGTTGAACAGAAGAGGAGCAGTTACCTTGTTAAAGGCAGTGTTGGAGTGTACCACTGTAACACAGCCACCAGCGGGACTTCAAAACCCTACAGAAATATACACAATAAACATATTAGGACATGCAATGAACTAAAACTATTAGCGGCTCTCGTAGACGGCAGCTGGACGGCAGACTCCAGGTCAGCTCTGATCGGAGACACACGTATCGATGGAAGCCGCCTCCATCACGTCCTCTCACCTCACTGGAGTCCTCCTCGGCTTTGTCTTGTAGCTGCAGCTGGAACAGGAAGTTCTGTTCCTCCAGGGCGCTGAGCACGCTGGGCAAACGTGACGACCCGCTGTCTATCCGATAGAATGACGCCACGGTGACCTCAGCTGATTGGTGGCTTGAGGGGGGGAAGTGGAAACAAAGAAGTGTTTGTTAGGAGACTTTAAACGACACAAAACGCAGTTCCTGATTTGACCACATGAACTTAAATCTGTTCAACATATTAAACAACTCTCAGAATAAATGTGTTTGTATCTTCATTCTGGGTATTGTGGTGTGCTGATCTAGCATAAGAGGAGTCTGATACAGATACTGCAGTGTTAGCAGCTCTCCTGGACGCCAATAAATGGTCCCTTCCAAACAGACTCAGAGGGATTTTTTTGCGCATATGTGAACACTCAAAAAGAACTCTCACTCCTCTGAAACGAACCAAACTCAGACTTCCTCGGCAGGTGGTCTGAGTTTGGTTCGCTTTAAGTCCTCGCTCCAGGTTCGCTTTGCCCTTTGCTATTGTATTTTAGCCCTCTAGGCTTGCTGTTAGGGATGGCCTGTTTGATCAGCCGGCGATCGTTATCGGCCAATATTCAGTAAAAATATGCAATCGGGAGATCAGCATTAATGGTTTCTAGTCAGCAATCCCTGATAATGCTACGGTGTGAACAACAAATCCGTGTTTAAATTAACAGGAGGAGAGTTAGTAACGTTAGCTGTTAGCAGCCGGTGGGCAGCACAGTCCCACTTTGATAAATAACGGAGCTACTAACGTTAACGGAGGTGCCATCGAGTTATTATTGTGAGACGTTCAAGCTCTGTTCAGTAAAAATGACCATTGGGCGAAGGTAAATTACAACGTTATCAAAAATGTTATTCCTTCATTTAGCGAATAGAAGTGGCAGATAAGTGGCAAACAAAAAAATACTTGTCTGCCACAGTAGCAGACAGTGAAAAAAGTTCATATCAGACCCTGCCCCCTGCTTATGGACAGATATTTTTATCTGATATATGAGTGCATAATGTACTTACCAGACGGTGTCGACTATGAGAACTGAACCATCTGGCATGATGGGGAGGTAGGACGAGTTATAGTTAGGAACGATCTTCACATCTCTGACACACACCTCATCCTGAGAGCTGCAGTTCAACACTGAGGAGAGAGAGAGAGAGAGGGGAGGAATAACTCAGGGAGAGTATCTTTAAAGATCTCTCTATGTGTGAGTGTGCGCTGCTGATCGAACCTTTGAGGACGGTCACGTGTTTCCCAGAGATAGTCATGTGCTGACACTGGACACTGGGAGGTGGAAGAACATTCAGGATGGTGCTGACTGGGAATAAAAACAAGACACAGACACACAAGAGTTAAAACCCGGCACTTTACATCACTACCGGTGTTCAGCAATCACTGCCAGATTGGTACGACGGTACGAATTCTGAGTTTTTTCTTCCCCTGGCTCCGTGTTTATTTTGATATTTAGTCATAGATTGGACAACTCTAAAGACATTAAATCTAAGACTGATTTTGTAAGCCATTCCCCAAAGATATATCCTCTTAAAACCTGGTAAATTCCAGTTAAATTCCAGGTTTTTAGACGACAATCTGGCCCTCAGAGCTCATGTCTGGTGTTGAGAGAAACACAGTGTGTGTACCCTGGGCCTTGAAGGTGTTCAGGTCCTGCCTGAAGGTGAGTATTGGACTCCTGAGCTGAAGGAGATGCAGGTAGCCATGTTCCCTCACCTCCACCTTCTCGTCATCCTGCCTCCACACGGTCACTACGATCTGACAGCACAGAGAGGCAGACAAACACAGAGGGAAGTTTGAGTTAATCATTTTCATTTTGCCCTCCTAATATGTTAGTCGAGGTTTGTTCCCAACCGGTCTGATGTGTAACACTGTCAACAGTCTAACACAACCAGAGACATCAAAGAAACAGTTATGAAACAAAACGTTGACAAATTTATTCATTAATTTCATCCAACCCTATGTGTATGTACTGTATGCAGATGTGTCTGACCTTGGCTTTAAGAGTGTTGACTGGCAGCTTGTCCAAAGAGACGTTGAGACAGAAGACAGCCTGGTCATCCAACACTAGAGCAGACTGCAGGAGGACAAGCAGAGGACGGCATGTTACAGATTAAACAGTTTGTTTTGGTGACAATATGTGGAATAAATTAGCATACAGATCATTAACAAGTCAAGTCTAACAGGGCTGACACTTACAATTACTGCCATCATTGGTTAATTAATTACACTAGTAACTACATTAGTTCATTTTTAGCATTTATGTTAGGACGATTAATCAATTCTCTAAATGATTGTGAAATAATTGTCTGTGGCTTAATCGACTACTTGTTTCAGCACTAAAGCCAAGTTTGCTTCACTGGAAGAAAAAATTACTCAACACACGTCTGGTTCACAAGTAATGTATGTTTGTGGTTCAAACATGGTCTCTCTCTATTTATCCTCCCAACACGCACACACATTAATCTTTTGTGTCCACACAGAGACGTCATGTGCTTCTGAACGCTGAAAAGTGGCGACGACTGACAGTTTCCTCAATGACCTGATTGGGTGAACAATAGCAAACAATGTCCATATATATAAATATAAAAAAATCGCCTTTTTTTTTTTTTAAACCTTTTCAAAATAAGGTGTTAACAAAGGGAACTGTATATACAAAATACATATAAGGGAATAAGATTGATTGGATTATATTCACCGGAAGTATTAAAAAGAAAATACCACCAATTAATGAGGGAAATGTCTTTATTCTTTGATTTTTGGGTTGCTGGAAACATTTTAATAAATAATGACTGATAGATTTGACTTCAGGACATCTCTGACTACATACATGAGTGAAAATCAAACATTTTTACTGTTTTAATTTAGATATTTCCCAAAGTAAAAGTCCCTAGAAGTGTATGATTAAACCTTTTCCCATAGTCTAGTGTTAAAAAAGTTAATAAAAATAAATCGTAATATTGAATTGCAATACTTAAAAATCGCAATTACATATGGAGTCGGCACCCAAGTTATTGTGATAGTATCGAGTCGGGAGATAGGTGTATCGTCCCAGCCTTATATATATATATCTATAAATATATATACTGTATATATAAGTTAGAATAGGAGCATCATTTCTATATGTATTATATATTAATATCACAGCTGGAAGAACTCTTATGGTCCACCTCTGACCAAGCATTTGGTGCCAAATTTTGGTACTTGAAAGTTTTAAAAACTCAGTTCAACAGACACAATTAGGTTGGGACCCAATCAGTGTCGAGGTTCTACGTTTATCCAGCCGTCTACAGACCGGTACAGACACTGTTGCCAGCAGCCTGTCAGTGTGCTGCAGCCTGTCAGCGTCTGTCATCTTCAGTATCTGGAGATCTCCTCCCTGACAGGTGAAAAACCCCCTGAGGATATAACTGCACTGTCAAGTCTGGACACATCTGGAGCTCAAAGATTATTGCAACAGGCAGAATAAAAGGCTGTTCTATCTCAGAGGTGATCAAATCAAAGAGAAGAATAAAGGTCAGCGTAGACAGGAAGTGTATGTAAATGACTGTGGTTTGGTTTCTCCTCAACTCAGGAAATATGTGAAGGTTACTTCCTATTACTCTGAAGGTAGGTCAGTATAATGAGTGGTGATGATAGTGAGTTTAAAGGTTGAAGTTATCCAAACTGTCCTCCAACACATTTACAAGTTTTACCTTTAATGTAGGTTTTATTAGATAGTAAATACAGCGGAGAGCTCGACTCAGTCCGCAGAGCACTGAAGCCCCCCAGAGCGTTATCACTTGTTTATTCAATGTTGATTAATATTGAACGTGTCCAAGTTGCCACCGAATTCGACACAGCACGCCCTCGGGGTTGTTGTCTGACTACTGTCCGTGTTGACGTTCACCCCGTGCGTGACATACAGTAAATCAAACCCTCGTGGGGACACGCTCATGTGGTTGGCTGAGAAGGAGGGAGACATCTGATTGGCTACAGATAATTCCCTGTTGAACAAAGAAATGCATTTGCGGATCGGTGCACGTCAAGGGGAGTCTCATAAACACCACACACACAACATGCAGTGAAGTTCACACCAGACAAGCAGTTTGTAAATGCAGGTTCAACAGTTTGTATATAAATGCAACAACATCCAAATGCAAATAATAGCGATGCACCGATACCACTTTTTTCAGACCGAGTACAAGTACCAGTACTTACATTTGGGTACTCGCCGATACCGAGTACCGATACGAGTACTTCTCTGTGCCAAAAGACCCTCGTTAACAGCCAGCTGGAGGGTGCCCAGACCTCGCCGCACCGTGGACAAAGGGCTCACTACGCCCTCTCTCCCCGCCGGGGACAGCCCGCTGCGACTGTCGACCGGGGCGGACTGTCCTCAGTGCGCCACAATCGCGTCCTGCAGCCAGATCGGGGCTCGGCCCACGTAAACATGCGCGCGAGTCAGAGGGTGCAAGCAAAACCCCGTGGTGCAATGAAAGTGAGGGCCGGCGCGCGCCAGCTGAGGTGGGATTCGGCTGCACCACCGGCCCGTCTCGCCCGCACCGTCGGGGAGGTGGAGCGTGAGCACGTGCAATAGGACCCGAAAGATGGTGACGAGAGGTTAACGTCACACTGCCGTAAAGTGGTATCGGTTCCGTTGTATCGCGGCTGTGGCTCAGAGGGTAGAGCAGGTCGTCCACCAATCGGAAGGTCGGTGGTTCGATCCCCGGCTGCTCCGGGTCACATGTCAATGTGTCCTTGAGCAAGACACTTAACCCCAAATTGCTATCGGTGTGTGAATGAGTATTTAGATTAGATCCTGATGGGCAAAGTTGGCACCTTAGCAGCCTCTGCCATCAGTGTATGAATGAATGGGTGAATGCTGACATGTAGTGTAAAGCGCTTTGAGTGGTCGGAAGACTAGAAAAGCGCTGTATAAATGCAAGTCCATATCGGAGCCGTTTTGCGAGTACGAGTATGAGTACATGAGCACAGTATCGGACCCGATACTGGTATCGGTATCGGTGCATCCCTAATTGAGACTGATCTGACCCCGTAAGAACGTGTTGCTTTTAAGTTTCACTTTCACTTTTACAACGTAGTAGGTGTAGTAGGCCCCTACTGACCCACATCTATGGTGCTTATAGCGACTGATAACGCCTATTTAATGGCCTGATAACAGTTGTATCGGGTGAACAAAAAGGCTTCTTGGGGTTTAGGCAAAAAAAAAAAAATACAACTTCTTTAGGTTAAAAAAAAACATGCGGAATCTGGTCTCCTGGGTGAAAACTCTGTGTTTTGTCGCTGTTGTGTTCTTTTATACCTTCTTTCGATGATCTACCAGGTGAATAAATGATAAAACCTACTAGTGGGTGTAGTAGGCCCCCTACTGACCCACATCTATGGTGCTTATAGCGCCTGATAACAGTTGAATCGTATTAAATACATAATAATTAATTAATTTAATTTAACATAACATAATAATTAATTAATTAATTTAACATAACATACATAATAATGAATTAATTTAAATTAATAAAATACATAATCAAATTAATTAAAAATCTTCTACTGGTTCTTTCTCCGTCCTACCTTCACCGGTTCCCTCGCAGCCTGTCCTCCACCACTGGCCGAGCTGTGGTGAGTGAGATGCGGGCTGCAGTCTGTGAAGGTCCGGCTGCTGTCCGGTCCACTCTCCTCGGTCTCCTCTCTCTCCTCCTCGCTGCAGGTGCTCTCGAGGTCCGGCTGGTACTCAACACCTGCAGGTCTCTGCTGCCGGCTCTCTGCGACGCTCACACTCCCCAGAGCGGACAGAGAGCCCACCAGCTCCCTCCATGGTACTGAAGCACCACCTGTCCTCCGCAGCACCAGCAGCACCTGGACCAGCTCCCCGAGGAACACGCTCTGTCTCCGGGGGAGAGAGGAGTAGTCCTCCTCTAACAGACCGGAGACCGGAGCAGCCGGGAAATACATGAAATACTCACACTGTGACTCCATTATTAGAAAGTTAACTAATATATACTGTTAACCATCTATTACTGTATCTAACTGAACCGGTTAAACACTTTAAATACCGTTAATAACAACTTTAAAGTAACTTTAACACCGTTGATCTCCATCTCAACCGCTCAGCTTCCGGCTACCAGCAAAACAAACAACAGGACGGCTAGTCGACAACAGAGCGCTCTCCAGACCGGACTAATCAATCACAAAGCACAGAGCCGATCCTAGATAGAGATGGAGCAGGGGTAGTGATAATGTATAAAATAATAATAAATACAAAAATAAAAAGATAAATAAATAAATAGATAAATAAATAATAATAATAATAATAATAGTAATAATAATACAAATATATAAATAAATACATACATATATGCATACATAAATAAATAAATGAATAAATAAATAAATACAAAAACGCAACTATAGTGAAACGAGAAGTTAAAGTGGTATTGTGATATCATATTAGGCTTTACCAGTGGTGGAATTACAACTGTTTCCTTGAATAAAAGTAATGATAATGTATAAAATAATAATAAATACATAAATAAATAAATAAATAAATAATAATAGTGATAATAATAATAAATATATAAAAAAATACACACATACATGCATACATAAATAAATAAATAAATAAATAAATAAATACAAAAACGCAACTATAGTAAAACAAGAAGTTAAAGTGGTATTGTGATATCATATTAGGCTACCAGTGGTGGAATTACAACTGTTTCCTTGAATAAAAGTAGTGATAATGTATAAAATAATAATAAATAAATAAATAAATAAATAATAATAATAATAATAATAATAAGAATAAAAATAATAAGAATAATACATATATAAATAAATAAATACATACATACATTAATTAATTAATTATTAATAATAATAATAATAATAATAATAATAGATGTATAAATAAATACATACATGCATACATACATATATACATACATGTATACATTAATAAATAAATAAATTATTAATAATAATAATAATAATAGATGTATAAATAAATAAATACATACATACATACATAAATAAATATAAAAACTCAAGGTAAAGTCCTGCATTCAAAATTCTACTGAATAAAAAAGTAAATAAGTATAATCAGCAAAATGTGCTTACAGTATCAAATGTAAAAGTGGTCATGATGAGCAATGGCCTGTTTTATATATTATATATTATAGCTTTATATTATTATTACTGATGCATGCAGAATTTAATATTGTAGCTGATCTGGGTGGAGCTAATTTATTAGCATTAATTTTTTATTTATTTATCTATGTTTTATTTATTTATGAATGTGTGTATTTATTTATGTATTTATTTATTCATGATTTTCCCTTTGCATTTAACCCCTTATTTATTTCCCCAAACTTATTTATTTCTGTATTCTTTTCTTTATACATTTCTTCAAACATTTCTTTTTACATTTCTGCCTCATTATGTAATTGAGGGGGTGTACACATACAGCAGCAAACTGAAAACTGAATGTTAGTAATCAACATGTGAAAATCAAGGAGGCGTGTTAGTGAAGTTAAAGAAACGTTGCTTTTATTCAGTACAAGAAGAACAAAAAAACAACTCAATGGATGCACACAAAGAGCGTGATCTAGAACAACTTTCACCAACAAAAACAAAACAAAAAAGAGATTTTCAAGTAAGATCCAAGCCAAAGTATACTGTTGCTTTCTGAATGACCTCCTGCTCTTTCAGTTCAGTGAAATCTGTAACAGTTTGAGGAGATCAATAAAGTATTTCCTGTCGGTTAATAACCCAACCCAGTGTTGTGGGAATAGCACGAGATGGAAGCTGTTCAAATGAAGTGATGGAAGATGAATCACACTGTGTGTGTGCCGGAGCTCCTGCTCAGTTTTGACCTCTGCAAACTGACATATTTAACGAGGCTTGACACAACTTGTACCTTTTTTATTCTGCGGTCACAGTACCATGTCAGGATAAACATTTAAAATCAGATTTTCTCCTGGAAGAATAAAAACAAAGCTTTAACTGTATGTGGGAAGACAGGTGTGAAAAATCAACTTTCCATGACCTACCAGCGGAGAGTTTGTTTGTGTAACTGGGAGTGTAAGTAGGGGTGTGTGTACAGAGTGTGTATGGAAACACGTTGTACTCAACAATGAAAAAAAACAATTGGTGATCTCATAGTTATAAAATCTTTTAAAGGGGACATATCGTGACACTTTTTCAGAGCTTATGCACATACTGTACATATGAGTATCTGGAGTGTCTACCAACCCACAAACTGTGAAATAAGACGACCCAATCAGTTTTTTGTGGGCTGCCTAGATCAGAAAACATGTGATTCAACGAGCCAATCAGATTTGGCTAAGGGGGTCTTAGAGAGACAGGCGCTAAAACGGAGCGTTTCAGACAGACGGTGAATGCAGGTATATTCAGACAGACAGGGTGAGAAAAATAATGTGTTTTTTGAACATTAAAGCATGTAAACATGCTCTAATAGAAACCCACAATACAAGTATGAACCTGAAAATTCGCACGATATGTCCCCTTTAAATAAGAGAAAATAATTACAAGATCCTTATCTCTCAAATACGAGATAAAAGATCTCATATTTATGAGTTAATACGGTAACACTTCATTTTACAGGTCCGCGAAATTTCATGGTAATTAGGTGATAATTAGCAAGTTTGAAATTTCTTTGGAATTACAGCCAAATTAGCCCAATATTTACCTCAATATTATTGAAAATTACTTAATTAAATTAAAGGTTTGGCTGTCTTGACTTGACTCTGGACTTTCATTATTATTATTTTATATCTATTATAAACATTATTTAATAATTATTTCCCAATAAGCAGTAATAAATAGCTGGTAATTTATTTAATACATTTCCCAGGAAAAGAATACAAAGTTAATTGATATGGTTTATTTCCATGTCTGCTGGTAAATAGATGATAATTAGCAAATAACTTCTATGAAATTTCTTAAAAAAAACTCCCTGAATCATTACATTAATCATTAATCATTAAATTTCTTTGGAATAACAGCAGAATTACCCCAATATTTACCTCAAAATGTGTCGAACATTACTTAATGTAATGATTCAGGGAGTTTTTTAATAAATTTTAAATTAGTTATTTGCTAATTATTATCTATTTATCTGAAGACATGGAAATAAAGCATATCAATTAACTTTGTATTCTTTTCCTGGAAATATATTAAATAAATTACCAGCTATTTATTACTGCTTATTGGGAAATAGCGTAATATAATGTTAATAATGTTTAAAATAGATATAAAATAATAATCTAGAGTCAAGTCCCAAGTCAAGACAGCCAAACATTTAATTTAATTAAGTATTTTTGATAAATTTTGAAGTTAATATTGGGGTAATTTGGCAGTAATTCCAAAGAAATATCAAATAGGTTTATCACCTAATTACCATGAAATTTGCGGACCTGTAAAATGAAGTGTTACAGATAATACTTATAATCTCTATCTCATAATTACCAGATAAAGACTAGATAATTGTGTAGCATTTATAAGCATTATCCTGAGATCAACACATAATTTTGAGATTAAATCACATTTAAATAATCAAATTAAGTGTGATGAATTGTTCTAGTGTCATGTATTAATATTAGTTGTTAGTTTCTAATTTTGTAAAATGTTTGTACATTTTGTAAATTTGTGATATATCCCTATGATCACGCTAATCATCAAATCCATAAATGATAACACTGAATTATGACCCATATTACTGAGTGGCATTTGTCGTATGGGTGAGTGGGTGCAGATTCCACGTTTTCTCATCAACATCGATAATAAATCCCATCATACTGTGACAGATATCCCCTCAAACATCACCGACCTCTTCAGAGAACAAACCCCCCGATAAATACAGTATGTACAAAAATGGCAATTAGAATAATAAATACAGAAGGACATTGTTTTTAAAGCCCTGGTTGGTAACATGACTGCATCCTAAGGCATGAGACACAGCGACTGTTCTGTTCATTTAGTGTTCGTTAAACAGTGGTGGCCCAGAACAGCAAACATCTACTAGATTTTAGTCCAGTTCTTCGTTGCAATACAAGCTTGTTTATATCTTCACAAGAAAATAATGGTGCAAATAACATCCCTTCATCAGACAAACCTACCGTGTCCTGACGGTGGCACTAGAGGAAATGGGGTATTTAAATCAAAAGATGTATGTTTTGTTGTAATACTCACAAAAAAAATGTCATGTTTAAAGGGACAGTTCATCCCAAAATCAAACATACATATTTCCCCTCTTACTTGTAGTGCTATTTATCAATCTAGATAGTTTTGGTGTGAGTTGCCGAGTGTTGGAGATATTGGCCTAGAAGGTAACACACAAATTGCAAAAACTCTTGTGAGACTCGCTGCCCGATGACCTTAACTATTCGAGGTCAAAGCATAACCTTCGCCATCTCGCAAGAGTTTCACAATTTGTTGGTTACCTTCTAGACACAACCCTAATCCATGAATGGATACACGCTTCCTTCTGCATGGTGATATATGGAGGACAGAACCTGCCAAAATAAAAAATAAATGAATAAATAAATAACTGATTCAATAAATAAATAAATGTCATTAAATGTAGCAAAAATAATGTTAAAAATAAATGTAGCCATTAATTTATTGATCAAATGTGACAGAATATTTCTGTTTTAAGAAATTTAATTGTATTAATTCCCTTATTTATTTATTAATGTATTATTATTTTTTTTTAACTTATTTTTGCATTTTTTTAATTTATTCATTTATTTTTAATTTATTTATTTATTCATTTTAGTACTTATTTTTTATTTATTTCTGTATTCTTTTCTTTACACATTTCTTTTTACATTTCTGCCTCATTATGCAAATGAGGTGGCATAGTGATACGGGTGGCGAGTGTAGTTCGATAGGTAGGAAGAAAATAGTTCCTACATGAAACTGCTCACAACAAGGTCTGTGGATTATCTTGAGTAACCGGGTCACGATTTCTGGAAAGAGACATTGCTCTACGGCCGATATCTCCAACACTCGGCAACTCACACCAAAACTATCTAGATTGATAAATAGCACTACAAATAAGAGGGGAAATATGTATGTTTGATTTTTGGGGTGAACTGTCCCTTTAAGTCATTTTTTTTTTTAAACTCTTTAATATTAATATCGGTTTAGGCCTCAATAAGCAGCGTTTTAACTACAAACTCATCAAATGGTAATACTCTTAGCAAATTACAAGATGGGGAAAAGGACGTCCAGGCGTGTGCAAAGTAATAAGAATACCAAAAAAAGGTCCCTTGTTTAATACTGTTTAATAATACCGGAGACCATTTCTTTCAATAGTTTTGCTGTAATACAGCTTCCTGCCGCCGGTGGCAGCACCTGAACACACAGCAGCACTTGTGAGAAAGGCAGAAACCCTGCAGCGTTTTGAGTAATTTGTCCCACATCACGTTTTATTATGAGTGACTGAAATGTGATTGAAAAGGTGTGGCGGGAGATAACCGTGCAGCGCTGTGATACACAGTGTGCTGGTCCTGGATCGATGCTAAATTAGGCTCTGTAATCCATATAAAGGTCACTGTAATGACGGATTATGTAACTGAAGCAAATTGTCTGCAAGTTTCAGATTAGAGTGGAATAAATATAAACCGACGTTTGCCCAGAGGGAGGCGACATGAATAAACATGTCCCCTTTAATTTTAAATCTTACTTAATTCCTTATCATCCCTTTGACTCGGCGTCTAAACGAAGCTGAAGAACAAGCTCCTTTTCACCGGAGGAAACAGAGGAGGCAGCCATGAAAACACAATGCAGTACACCCAATCCCCCCCCAGAAGGCCGGCCGCTGTAAGGTGACACCGTTCACAACCGCCCAGGATGGAGAATACACTGCTGCTCTGTGGAAGAACTCTTTGTTTGGGACTATCGACGTCAATCAGATGAAGTTCAGTGTTGGAGACACACAATCAGATCTTGGCCGTGGAGAATACTCAGCTCTGATTGATCAGAGGGTATCATTTTCAAATGTCAGGACTAATTTATTTACTCATTTCAGCCGCAGCTCCTCCAAACTGTAACAGTGTCAACGCAACAAGCGGTAAAAATATTATGATTGTGATTTACTCATTTTAAAGATTTTGGCAGGTCCGAAATTAATGTTTTGTTTATCTCTGTGGAATATATCTGACGTTTGTTTCCCACTTCTAACAAGGCTTGTGTGCCAACTATAAAACAACGTTGGTATCACGTGGTGTCATCACTTAGTGTGAAAATGGCTGGAGAACGCGACATCTAGGGGCTGAATGTTATCAACAGGATCTTTAAACCTGCAGTCTCTCTAACAGCCAGCAGGGGGCGACTCCGGCCAAAAACCAAGATGATGATGGCCAAAAACCAAGATGATGGCAACGGCCAAAACCCCAGATGGCAATAGCCAAAATGCCGAAATCGAGGCTTCAAAACGTCAGCCCACAAACCAATGGGTGACGTCACGGTGACTATGTTCACTTCTCATATCTATATCAGTCTATGCAACACAATTATTCACTATAAATAGTGCCCTAATATGAATAAACAATACTCGATAATGTGATCTGGCATACAGCCATAGTGTGAAGTGTAAACCAAATGGCTTCCTGGATCCCTGTAGATGCAAAAAAATCCCTCTCTAAATTTCATTCTCAAATGGCTCGACTGCATGGCTGTAAAAACACAAGACCACGGTGCTTCAATGGTTCACATCGCTGTTTAAACTGTCAGTCTGTCAGTCACTGCAACCCAACACAGTCACGCTCATATAGCGAGTCATTGCTCGTGATACTCTGTCATTGCAATGACTGTCAGTCACACACAACACAGTCACGCTGTGGCAAAGAGAAACAGCGATGTGAACCATTGAAGCGCTGTGGTCTTGTGTTTTTACAGCCATGCAGTCAAACCATTTGAGAACAACATTTAGAGAGGGATTTTTTTGCATCTATGAGGATCCAGGAAGCCGTCTGGTTTTCACTTCACACTATGTCTGTACGCCACATCACAATATCCAGTATTGTTTATTCACATTTTGGCACTCTTTATAGTGAATAATTGTGTTGCATAGACTGATATAGAAATGAGAAGTGAACATCCATTGGTCACCCATTGGTTCGTGGACTTCGTGACTGTGTTGTGACCGTGTTGTGTTGCAATGACTGACAGCAGTAAGTGGAAACCGCAGCAGACAGACGTCTCACTTTGAAGTTATCAGACTGCTCATGCAGAAACCACAGTCTGCTCTCCAGACCCACAGCAGCTAGCGACGTGCTCGCAATGGGTTTCCTGTATGCGCTCTGCAGGAACTGGAACTGGCGGCTGCTGCAGACAGAACCAACTTCCTACGTGACGATCGATAAACTAGACTTCAAAATGTTAATTCTGAAGGTATAATTCACTTTGCTTTGGGATCCATGGACTATCTTCAGAGCCTCCTTAAACATCGTCCAGTTCAGACCAAAGATTCACAAAGAGTTAGAGCTTGTGACATTGTGAAGCCTGCCACTTTATGGGCCGTACACATGCCGCGTCTTTTGCGCGCTCAAATCCATTGATGTCAATGTAGACGCGGGGCAGGCGCACGCAAACACAAGAGTGACGCCTCCGCGACGCGCAAGCGTTCCCAATCGCTGTGACGGCTGCATCCCGAGGTTGAAAACATTTCAACTTTTGGAACGCTGCAATCACAGCCGGCAGATATCTTCTCTTTCTTCCGTAAATATCCGTCTACGGCAAATATACGGAGAAGTTAATCATCTTAGTGCAGGGCTACCGAGAGCTTTAGCATCTGTCCCACAGACTATTTTACTTGCTTCACCCTTTCTGTCCGAGGACGTCACAACATCCGGATGAAAGGTCAGCCAGACTGACACACAGAGAAATCGAGCACTAATGTTACTGAGAGGGATTTGCAGTTCTGGAAATCCTACTATCTTTGTTTTGATTGTGTTTAGTTCAGTCAGTGAGGCTTCCTGCTAAATTACCGCAACTTCATCGACATCGTCATCGCAGCACGGAGGTTTTGGTTGCTTAGTAACGGCAGGCGCGATCTGAGCACAACCTGCCAAGCACAAAGACAGAAAGAAAGAAAAAAGAAAGTCACAACTGACGTTTTCCACACATTTTTAGACGTGGCATGTGTGCGGCCCCTTAAACCAATGCAACTAGATCTGATCCCAACCCGTGCCCAAGTGCGCCAAAGGTGCTGCGCCAAAGGTGCTGCGCCAAGGGGGTCTGGCCACGGAATTACCAAAAGTGAGTTTGGCACGCTTCCTACGCACTTAGCAGGCACACTTGACTGCAATCTGACTGGTTCACGAGCCCGCGGTATCCTCTTGTGCGCACAGAGTGTGGAGGTAAAGAGATAAAATCCAACGCTCTGTGC
This sequence comes from Adelosebastes latens, assembly GCA_916700685.1. Taxonomy (NCBI): domain Eukaryota; kingdom Metazoa; phylum Chordata; class Actinopteri; order Perciformes; family Sebastidae; genus Adelosebastes; species Adelosebastes latens. The sequence continues at coordinate 40,136 of CAKAKR010066413.1, read as the reverse complement.
AGAGAAAGTACTGACAGCTGCTGATTCTGCAGACAGACGTGATGGCCATCTGAAACATGATGCATCATTGATGTTGAATGAAACACCACAAATTGGCCTATATAGTCGGCCAATCAGCGCGCACTAACCAATCTCCCTAAAATATCGCATCCGTCTCGGGTCGAGCCATTTCACACCGCTGCAACTTTTCCCTCCAACGCTCTGAAACGTTTTTGTCTCGTCGCAAAACTTGAGTGCACTACTGTCTGCCACACCGTCACCGACATCAGCTTTTAAACACTACAATGTAAAATACAAGGATGACATTTAAAAAATAAATGCAACTTTCAACGGTGAAAGAAGCAGGCCTGCATTTGAAACAGGTTTCCCCTGTTTTTATATGTTTGCAAACGACACTTCCTCGTGTTTATCTGTTGTCCTGATAAAATCTGCTCTTCCTCCTCAGCAGTATAAACATGGAGTTGCACAATCTCCCTGCAGCGACGTGCAGCTCACGGATCCAAAATGCAGTCGTCTCTGAATGAACTTACATGTTCATCAAAACGAAGGAACGCTTCACCCAGCGCAACCGTCGACAGGAACAATAAACAGGCATTGTTACACTTAATTAAAGTGCAACCGATGCAACGTGTAGGACTTCTAACCACAGCTAATTTGCAGACATTGATACAAAAATAGGAATTCTGTCTTGTTGGACCGCAGGTGTGCACGAGACTATCAAGTGAGAACCTGTCTGTGGTTACGAGGCCCTGACGGAGAGGTAGAATCTTCATGCAGCAGCATGTTAATGACAAAAAAATAATCAACAGGCTTTTCAACAAGTAGCATGCAGGACCAGGCTGTAACAGAGCATGTGACCGGCTACGTGTCTGTGCTGAGAGAAACACGCTGCGCTCCAGGGAGGATGAAGAGTTGCAGCTTCTTGCTGAGATAGTGAAAGATAGTGATAGTTCAGGTTATTTGGCAATGATATATGTAAGGAATATTCAGGATTTCTGCCCTCCACACAAGCAAAGCAAAGCTGTTTCAACATTTTTAAGGATATGTTTTATATGTATCGCCTATCAATTTTAGTTTTTTTAAGTTAGTGGCCATTCGGGCTCCTGAGCAACACTGATGTCCTCTTGGAATATGTGTTAGTGTTGCAACTGTAGTGTCTTTATGTTGTCTGCTGTCCGACCCGTAGACAGTATATATAAATTTATATATATAGATGGACGACACGTCTCTATACTTCATCACACTGTATAAAAGTGAAGCCAAAATATCCCGAAAACGGGCGCTGACATCTTGCACATTTGGAACCAGAGTCTACGCCATAGTTACAAAGAAGGGCAAGAAGTGAAAGTCAATTGTTCGTTTTATTTGCGACGTCAGCGCCCAGCAGCAGAGCTACGCTTCCAACATTTTGGACTGAAAGCGACTACCGGACGCCGGTAAAACGTCCGCCTCCCGATGTTCCTACTCTACGTACAATACCGAGGACTACTTCACTCAGAGCGGCTGTCAATCATAACGTCACACCCCCTTTTTATAGCATCAAATAACTAATTAAAACCAAACGTATCAGAAAAATCTTTGGGAAAAATGTATTTGACGTGTACTTGGAGGAGGCGGGATCTATGACCTATACCACAGCCAACCACCAGGGGGCGATCCAGATGTTTAGGCTTCACTTTTGGGGAGCTGTCATGTCGTCCATCTTTATATACAGTCTTTGGTCTGACTACACAGCAACCGAAAATTCCCCGAATAATTGCTGCCGTTTTCTAGTTAATGTGGGAGGATTCTGGGGAGTTGAGGTCATTAATGTGCATTTTATCTTCATCATCTTTCAGGGAGTGTACCTTTATCATGCAGCTGCTTTGAGATTTATTTTGGCCCAACACTATTAATTAAATTTTTTTAATACCTGACATCACGACAAAGAAATGAGTCTCCGCGGAGATGTCTCTGCATGTGTCGGACAGATGGATACTTCAGCAGATAGTGGACTGAAGGAATGTGTGAAAACTGCTGATATCAACTGTCGTCCAGCAGGCTGCTGAGTATCAGACTCCTCACAACAACAGAAGCACAGGCCTCGGATCAGTTTCCCCCTCTTGTATTATTAAGAGATATTTAAGAAGGTTAGTGGTTTCTAGACGGGGCTCAATACTGACTCTGCAGCTGAACTGTGTTGTTTCCAACAAAGTTTATCCGTAATACTTTTTGTCCATCAACGAGTTCCAGCCTATACTGACTTTACAAACCACATCAGCGATGGGAAATTAGTGTTGTCTTTGTACCAGTTTGTGCCTCTCATGTGTTACCGTTGCTTTAGAGTCACAGAGCTTTCTGTTTCCTTATTCAGGTGGAGAGAAATTACATATCTCCTTGCTCGTTTTGTACATTATATACGATATGAATGCCATGTTATGATTTGAGCATATTTTGTATGCTAAATGCAGTACCTGTGAGGGTTTCTGGACAATATCTGTCATTGTTTTGTGTTGTTAATTGATTTCCAATCATAAATATATACATATATTTGCATAAAGCAGCATATTTGCCTACTCCCGTGTTGATAAGAGTATTAAATACTTGACAAATCTACCTTTAAGGTACATTTTGAGCAGATAAAAAAATGTGCAATTAAGTTACGATTAATAACGATTAAATATTTTAATCAATTGACAGCCCTACAATAAATTAAAATGCTTGTACATTGAGCTGGGACATTTCCAGCTACCATCTTTGTTTAGATTAATAAATACAGTCACAACTTTAGAAACAGGTGTTGTGCAGCAGACAGAATATTTCTTCAGCCAGATTGCAAGAAGAGTCTTTGAGGATTGTGTGGAAATGTTTTTAAATGGCCTTTTCCTCTAAAAAAGGTCTTTTAGAGGAAGCTCAATGTAACGGTGCTGCATGAGAGGCACAAACTGGGGGGCGAAAACGTACCTTTAAGTTTCAAGCATGTGCACCAAGGACGACGTGAAAAATCTTATTAATAAAAACGGGGAATAAAACAGGCTTCCGTGTGTCTATAAATAAACAGCAAAGACTTTTCAGAGTGCTTCTCCTCATTAAAAACAAAGTGGTCCTTTCACTTTTCTCCCTTCACAACGTGTTACTGCAGCCGTGACAGCCTCCCAGGCTCTCAGAGGTCAAGGGTTAAGTCCACGAGAATTACACCAACTAAAAGCAAAGACAGCTTTTAAGAAAAAACAAGCAAACAACCAAAGAAGTGGAAGTGCAAAGGAGGAGCTTTTTGTTTTCTCGTGTGTGTAAAACCGCACTTGGCTCAGCGTTCGGTTTCATCAGTCCGTCTGGTATCGTGGTTAAGGAACGAAACTCACCTCAAACCTCATCTTAATCTTCCTTTTTCTTCCTTTTTTGTTAAAGTCAGGTTCCTCCTCGTTAGGCGGCTTCCGTCCCAGTCTCTGTCTCTGTTCGCCTCCTCCACCGTCCTCCCCCCACCGGCGTCCCCCCCCACCGCCCTCTCCCCTGTCCTGGACGAGTCTTGTCTTAAAAGCGAGGCGCCAGCTGCCGCAATCGCGCCCTGCTGGTTCTGTTGCCCCGGCTGCGCTGGGCCCGTCAGAGCCCGCGGGAACTGTTTAGCATCCAGCACGTCTTTGTACTGGATCTCGGGCCTGATCATCTTCAGACAGGCCGCCCTGGTTGCGTTGTCCAGCCCCGGCTGGAGCTCGTAGCCGAGAATCTTCACTAACCCGCTCTGGTACGGGCGGATGTTTTTGTCTCGGATCCGGTGTGCCTCCACGGGCTTCCCGCCGTCCCTGAGACAAACCCGGGCCAGATCTTCCCGCCGCGTCCTGAGAAGAGCTACTTCCTCCTCCATCTGGGCGTGACCGAACCTGTTGATTTCCTCCCAGAAGGAGCGGTTGAAAGTTTTATATAAGTGCCAGTCCAAGGCGTTCCACTGCCGCAGCTTCTCCCGCTGTTCCTCCGTTATATTGATCAGCGTCTTGGCTTGAGGGCGTATCCCTCTAATGCCGCCGCCGGCCGCCGCCACTTTGCCCACCCAGCTCACGCCGACGCCACTGGGCTTCTGCTGCCGAGCGTTGAGGCTGAACGAGACGACGGCGTCCAGCGGCCAGCAGAGGGCGTGTCTCAGCAGGATCATGGACTGGTCGAAGTACTCGGACACTAGGATCAGGTGGAAGGACTGGCGGATCATGTCGTCGGCGCGCTGAGCCAGCGTCGCGGAGAAATTAGCGTTGTGGTCCAAGCCGAAGTCGAACATCAGCAGGTTGCGGGCGTAGTGGTTGTTGCGGAGACGGGGGTCGTAGTATTTGTTGGGGTCGTCGGCAAAGTCGCCCAAGCTTTTGGCTTTCCGAAAGGCGGGCGCCACCTCTTTATAATAAGCAAAGGAGGACTCGGCCAGAGCGACCGGGTTCCTGATGATGGAGAAATAGAACGTGTCCGCAGGCATCACCTTCTCCACCTGAGAAACAGGAAACCAGAACATGGATTTACAAAACTTTTATGTGGATGTCCAATAAGTGTTGATGGTAAATGTTGTCGATTGAAGCAATAAATTCCTCAGTGCTGCTGTGTTGGCCGAGAAAGCTGCAGGCACTTGTGTTTTATGAGGTTAGAAAAGGTCGAGTATTGTTTGCTATATCTGGCTCATATTTTAGGAACATGAGGAGAAGTTCAGTTTGACCATTATGAAGACCTATAATTTCCAATATGTGGGTTGAAGCTGTGGATAAAAAACATAAAACGTCAACACAAATTTTTTATTCTGACCTATTTTATACAAAAGTCTAAAAACAACTTTTTCTAACAAGTTATAAATGATATTACAACGTACCCACATCACTACAGAACATCCCATGATCATCATCATCCTTGTCGTTCCACCTCCCCCCGCTCCTCTTCTGAATAACTCACCTCGGGCTTGTTAAATCTCATGTGATTGCACATGATGTGGAACTCCACGGCCCTGGGACCCCGGTAACCTTTGACCCTGTGAGCGTTGAAGGGCAGCGGGTAGCCCAGCTGGTAGCCCAGCGGCAGGGCGAAGCGGAGGTCGCGCTCCTCCCCGAAGCGGTACAGCATGTTGAGCATGGTGCTGCTGGCCGTCTTGTGGGTCTTGAGGAACATGATGTGGGTGTGGGGCTGACAGGAGCCCAGAGAGGGGCCCTGGGCGTCAGGGGACGTGAAGATGGAGCGAACAGCTGGCTGGACGCTGCTGGAGGACAAGGAAAGTAACCTTATTTATTTACTCTTCTGTTTAATTTTCCCTTTTATTTATTCATGTAGTCATTTTTTATTCATTTATTTTTGAGTTTATTTTTAATTTTTTCATTTAATTGTAATTCATTTATTTATTTTTGCAATTATTTATTTATTTTATATATACAGTATATATATTTTTTACGATTTTCCCTTTGAATTTCACTACTTATTTATTTCCCCAAACTTATT
>CAKAKR010066413.1:10000-32764 GCA_916700685.1 Adelosebastes latens | reverse complement strand
GGGCTCGCGCTTGCTCGCTCTAAATAGACATGAACGAGCATCGCTCAAAACAGTGAGGCGACACACGTCAGCTAAAACCACAATATCACTCTATATTTTGGCTGCTTGGCAGAAATGTTAGCTGACCAGACGAAGGTCTCTCCATGAATCACTGCTGATCCTAGTGTTGGCTTTTCCTGACAGGGCTCCGCAGCGAGCAACGCCACCGTCTCCGACCCCAACAGGGGAGACACCGGCACCCGGTCGGAGACGACAACGTTACTCACCGTGGAGCCCCGTCCCTTCACAAGACACGGGAAACCTCTGTTGGTCTGTACATTCACTAGATATTTTCAGAGCTAAACTAACTCTTCTGCAGTGTGTAGTGTGCACGCATGAACGTGAGGTGGAGCGAGAACGCGCTCGTTGTGTGAGTGAAGGCAAGCAGGCAGAGGAGCGGTCTGAACAGCGTAGCAACACGCGGGCGCGCATATGCGAGCGCGCATTGGACACCGACCCGGTAGATTTATACCTGTAAAAAGTTACAAACAGTCCCTTTAAATAAATAAAAAAATAATAATAATAATAATAATTAACCTGTGAAATCATATCCAGAGTTGAATTTTACTTTAAAATGAGTGTATTGAAAAAAATAACTTCAGGTTTAACCTACATATTAAAAACGAGAAAACCTGGGTGCAGACTGTGATGTTAACTGCACTCCACCAGTAAGTAACTAGTCACTTTAGCTACATGATAGCATTTTTGTTTACTAACTGTTAGTTGGTAAAGTTAGTAGACTTGTCTTGTGCAGTATTAAGTATATTCATAATGAACATAACTACTTTAACCTGTGAAATCATACATATATCACTTTAGCTACATGATAGCATTCTTGTAGTATTGTTTGTATTAATAATATTAACCTGTGAAATCATATCTAGAGTTGAATTTTAGTTTAAAATGAGTGTATTGAAAAAATAACTTAAGGTTTATTTATTTATTTAAAAAGGATCCCCATTAGCTGATACCAATGGCACCAGCTAGTCTTCCTGGGGTCCAGGTTTAACCTAACTTGCATATTAAAAAAGATTTAGATGATTTATCTATTTTTTTATATATAATATTTTTTTTGGGGACGTTTGTGAATGTTTGTTCTGTTGTTTCAAAATGAACAAAAAAAACAATAAATATAATATTGGAAAAAAAAAAGTAAGTAAGCTAACCACTTTAGCTACATGAAAGCATTCTTGTAGTACTGTTTGTATTAATAATAGTAACCTGTAAAATCATATCTAGAGTTGAATTTTACTTTAAAATGAGTGTAGTGGAAAAATAACTTCAGGTTTAACCTAACTTATATACTGTATTAAAAAAGAGAAAACTTGGGTGCAGACTGTGAAACTAACTGCACTAACTACAAGTAAGGAAGTTAACCACTGTAGCTACATGATAGCATTCTTGTGTTGACTGTATTAATAACAGTAACAGTCAGCTGATAATGGTAGTAGACTTCTCTTGTGCAGCATTAAGTACATTCATGCTCCAGCACTAAAAGCACTAGAGGAAACGTGTCTCTCTCTCCTTCTCTTACCGACTTGGTAGAGGCGGCCCTCGGGTGAAAAGATGGTGATGTGTCGGTCAAAACCTGCATTAGAACCTCGAGACATGTTTCCTCTTCCTCTTCTTCCTTTTATGACCTCAGATGACCTTCAACAAGTTATTTATGTGTCTTTATATCGTCCTAGTGTTGTCTTTTAGGCGGTCAGTTAATAAAGAAACAGCATGCATGAGCTGCTGCTGCAAGATAAGCTGAATAGTGGAGAGAGTTTTTACTTTCTCTTTCACTTACAGCTCAGTGAGGTGGAGGAGGAGGAGGTGAGGGGGAGTGGTGATGGAGCAGCTCCTCAGTATTATTGGATGGCAGCAATAAGGAAATGGAGTGACTTTACCAGTTAGACCTGCTCTCTCTCTCTCTCTCTCTCTCTGTCACCTGTGGAAGGAGCAGCATGAATCTGGAGAATCTGGAGAAGCACTTCTTCTTTAAAGAGTGAGAGTCTTGTGTCTCAGTGGGAGGGTTGAATGGAGAGCAGAGACTCCTCAGACATCCTGTGTGTCTCTGTCTCTCTCTGTGTGTCTCTGCTGGACACTCAGCTCCCTATAATGATGTCTGGTCGCAGGGTGGGTTTCTGTCTGAGCGATAAGAAACGCAGGAGGATGAACCTGGACGCTTTTGCAGACTTCTGTGCGTAAGTTGAAGCCGACTTTTTGACCCATTTAGGAGAGCTGCTTGTCTGTGTGGTATAGAAGTGAATGGGGCAACCTGAAGGTGCTCATAGAGCAGCAGGGATCTGTCAGCAACCTGCAGCCTGCAAACTCTTTAGCTCCTTTCCAGTGGCTCCCTGGGGATTTATTAAAAAAAAAAAATTGGTGGAAATGAATAACTGTTTTTTTTGTTTACATTATTAGGGCCACATTGTGGAAAAAAAATAAATCTGAAATTTCGAGAGTAAAGTCATAATATTATGAGAATAAAGTCATAATATTATAAAGTAGTAATTTTACGTGTTATTGACTTTTTTCTCGTAAAGTTATGACTTTATTCTCGTCATATTAGGATTTTATTCTCGTAATATTAGGATTTTATTCTCGTAATATTACGACTTTTTTCTCGTAAAGTTATGACTTTATTCTCGTAATATTAGGATTTTATTCTCGTAATATTACGACTTTTTTCCCCGTAAAGTTATGACTTTATTCTTGTAAATTACAGATTTTTTAATCGTAAAGTTAAGACTTTATACTCGTAATATTAGGATTTTATTCTCATAACATTAGGACTTTTTTATCCTAATATTATGACTTTATTCTGTAAATCTCAGATGTTTTTTCCCTCATGTGGCTCTAATACTCTGAAGTACATTTGCACTTTGGCCCTCACTGCATTAGTCTTATATACTATATACTTAGACTATAAACTGTGTTACCTTCATCACAATGATCAAATGTTTTCAGCTCCAGACAGATTTTTTTCTATTTATTTTTTTTGCCTAAATAGCTCCTTTGATAGTAAAGGTTGCTGACCCCTGACCTAGCGGGACCCCTTAATAGATATTCAAGGGGTCCCATAGCAAAATGAGTAATGTATTGACTTCATTTTACTTTAAGGCAATACAGATCTTAGTTAGGGGACGTGTAACTCTCACTATAATATAGTGTACACTGTTGTGCAATTCTTTATCAACAGCAATGATAGTCTGTCCTAGAGCTGCAACATAAATCAATTAATCGACTAGTTATCAACTATTAAATTAATCACCAACTATTTTGATAATCGATTAATCAGTTTGAGTATTTTATATATATATATATATATATAAATATAAATACTCTGATTGCAGCTTCTTAAATGTGAATATTTTCTGGTTTCTTTACTCCTCTATAACAGTAAGTAATTGTCAATACTGCATATACTGCTCCTATTTTTATACTTCCTTCTGTTTAAATGGTTCATTTTTTGTTAATAATGAAAATTAATGAATATTGAAAATAATCCTCAGATTAATCGACGATGAAAATAATTAGTTGCAGCACTAATCTGTTCATATGATGCTCTATTGCTACATGAGAAGCCTCATTCATTGCCAACCTTGTTTGACATCAGATGATTCCTGTTTTATTATCATCTCCATTAAAATATAAACGTTTCTGTATTTTCCTGCAGGGGCCGTGGAGTGGAAGTGGTGGAGGTAAGTGTTTTTCTTCACATAGGCCCTATAAATGAAATCAATATGATGTTAAAGATTTATAATGACGGGATGGAGAAAGGCCAAGTGTCTGGTGGAAAGTGAGGAGGATGATCTGAAACTGTTAACCCTTGTGTATATATTTGTGGGTGGAAGTCTGTTGCATGATTTTCTTTGTATAGATGCCTTAACACCCCCCCCACACACACACACATACGTAGCATTTATTCTAGATGTTAAGTAGTTTAAGTATGGCAGTAGTGACAATAGTTTGGGAACACTGTGTACCCTCACACACACACACACACACACACACACACACACGTGTCATGTACAGATGTCCACAACTTTATGTCACAGCCACCTGCAGCCCCCTCCTATAATCTGCTTGTAGCAAAACTGTGAACAAAGGCTGCCTGGTTGTAGCTGCTCACATTTCCCCCACACTGTATGCACAGATATAAAACAGTAGATGCGACATTATGTCATAACTAATGGGATAACTGTTCACCGTCTTACCTGGGTTTACAATTGCCACCTACTGTATGGGCAGCAACTGGTTGTCAGCTGTTCAGCACCAGGACCAAAGAGACCAGGGAGGCTGGCATCACTTTCCACAGAGTAAGACAAGATAAGATAAGATAAGATGAACCTTTATTAATCCCCGGGGGGAAATTCAGGTGTCAAAGCAGCAAGCGCAGATACAGAAGTACAGGTGTACAAAAAGATTATTAAACAATAAATAGAAATACAGAATATACATAGTGAATGGACATAGTGAATGGACATAGCGTTTACCGTGCGTCAATAAAAAAATGTAGTGTACAATAAATAGATGTAATATGTGCAGTCTAGTAAGTTTAAAGTGCACCAGTGGTTAGGAGAGGTGGTTGCAGGTAGTGCAGATAGATGCAGATAGTCCAGATAGTGTGTGTTTTAAGTTTAAGGTAGTCCAGATTGTCCAGATAGTCCAGATTGTCCAGATTGTCCAGATTGTCCAGATTGTCCAGATTGTCCAGATAGTCCAGTTTTCATGTGGGGGTCAGCCTTGGTTGTGGAGCCTGATGGCTACCAGCAAGAAGGACTGACCCAGGCGCTTTGTGTTGTGAGAGATTTATTTTTTTACTTATGGGTCAACTAATACTAAAAAAAGTTAGTGAACTATGTAACCTTTGTACTTTTATATACATTTATCTATGACTGTATATGTCATAAGAAGCAGGCACAAATATCGGCAGAAAATGTCAAATTAAACTAGAGACTCACCAGCCGCGATGCCAAATCGGTCCAGGGGCGTAAAGACCAAACCAATGGCCCTTTCCCCACTTCCTACCCCCTTTCTCGGACCTCATTTCCTCAATTTCGGAACTTCATCTTGCACACATCGGGGTCCCCCAGTAAGAGCTGGAAAACATTGCTGGGTAGAGGGACGTCTCGGAATCTCCCTGCTAAGCCTGCTGCCCCAGCGACCCCGCCCCCGAATAAGCGGAAGAAAATGGATGGATGGATAGATCTTGCACGGTTGTGACGCTATAGAGTGCTCCATGGATGACATATTTTTGTAGGCCAACCAGGAAGTTAGTATTGCCCTTGGTTCCCTCGACAAAATACACATACACAACGAGGCTGTAAAGGCGGACGAGTCAGCGTGATGACGTTTAGTAGTCTCATTTAGCTACTTGTTAGCAACCCGCTTTTTTAAGACACATAAAGGCTTCAAAATTCACAAGTGAGATATTTATTGATGCATTTTATGTCGTAGAACAAAACGTTAAAATCTCTTAAGCTTGTGTTAACCACAGACCTTATCTCAGGCATCAAACTAAAAACCCATTCAAAATACCCACTGACTTCCAGATGAGGGAATCCGTTCTGGGTTTTATGATTCATTCCTGCACCACTCTATTGTGGTGACAAAATCTGTCCACAGACAGAGAAATAAATACCTGGCAAAGTACTCAAAACCGCCTCTGTAGTAGCTCCTGATACAGTAGTTGTCTCCACTCCAGGACCACATTTAACCATGTTGACACACACACAGACTCACAAGGTGAAAACAATACCAGCCACATGCAGCTGGTAACAATTGAGATAATTGCAGAGGTAGGTAGCCTCAATCAGCCTCTATACTGCATTCAATCTGACTGAATCTGAGTTCACAGTTCACAGAAACCTGCTGCTATACAAAGAGGTCTAAAACTACAGCAGTATAAGCAGCAAAATTTAGGGCGTTGGCTTTCAAAATTTCTTTAGGTGACACATTTTTTTAAATGTTTACATGACGTGACCTGAACTGAAATGAGAAACACACTATTCAAGTATTTTTTGTCAAAAAGATCAACATAAACAGGGTATTTAAATTAATATTTACCTTTACTTTATGCTTCATGTCATGTTTTGGATGTCATTACAGAGAGAAGCCCTACAGTAGCTCCCAGAAGAGTCCGTGACTCATTACACACATGTGTCACTAATACGATTAATTATGCTGCGGTCCCTTTTGTTATGCCAGTGGCAGGGCCTTTCTGTAGAGCATGGCTATCATCAGTGGTAGTAGTTACACCTGCTTTTCCTGCTGTGACTGGTCTGTAATAACAAAAGCCAAAGGAACATTTGTGGTCGACTAGTCTTCAGTTTACCACTTGAAATGAGTGCATCACCAATGCAGAAATACCAAATATAATCATTTACATACTTTCCCATACCATACTTGACAACCTTGAGACCTTAAAAACTAAACTAAACCAAAACTTGAGGTTTCAGAGACTTTGTTTCCTGCATTCTGGTGACTTTTATAGAATGAAAATAAAATATTAAGTTCACTGCAACAGCATTTTTATGTTAAATAGGCCTACTTTTAATTGTACTTTTAAATCTCAGGAGAGAAAACTTTCGTGAGCAGCTCTCTTCCACCGGAAACAGCATTTAGTGTAGCTGTATTGTCGTCCGGGTGGAAATTTATACACGCTGTACAGTGCCTGAAACAGGTTGAGATAACAAAAACAGGAGTGAAAATCTGGAGAAAAATGGGAGAAGTGTGACCGCGGGAGGAAACCGGGAGAGGACAGTGAAAAACGGGAGTCTCGGGAGGGTTGACAAGTATGTCCCATACTGTAGTGAGACAGATCCATGACGTGGGTTGTAAAAGTGTTTTTCCTCTGTCAGATTGACCTCACTCAGCCACTGGTGCCCCAGGGACCCTTCGACGTCATCGTCCACAAGCTGTCTGATGTCATCGTGGAGGCTGAGCACGACAGCCAATCGCAGCAGCTCCTCGCCAACTTCCAGGTAAGGCTGCATTTTTTTGTTTTTTATCTGTCCCATTGAGGCCTGTTTGAGAGGAATGCTGATTGTTCATGCAACTGTGTGTCGTTAATGAGCAATTATTCAGTCACTCATGCTGGACGTCTGTCTTTCACATCACAGAGCTACGTGTCAGCCCATCCCAGTACGGTTCTTCTGGACCCCCTGCCCGCCATGACCCAGCTGCTAGACCGCTTCGCCTCTTATCGGATCATGAGCGAACTGCACAATTCACTCCGAGGTGAACTGCAGCTTCATGGTGTATATTGTAGTTTACTGCTGCTTGTAGATATTCAACATCTGCCTGTCCTGTTATATTATTCTGTCCAACAGACTGGCGCATCTGCAGTCCTCCGTTCTTAGAGATCCACAGTGCCAGTGACCTGTCATCCATTCAACAGGCTTTGATGAGCCAGTGCCTCAGCTTTCCTCTCAGTCAGTTCACTCTATCTGTTTCTCACTTATTTACTTATTTAATTCTTATATCTTTGATTTCATTAGTTAAAGGAACAGTGTGTAACATTTCGGGGGATCTATTAGCAGAAACGGAATAAAAAATTCATAACTAGAATCTTTGTGTTTTCCTTAGTTTAATCCTATATTATGTGTCCACAGGATCCATGCAATGCATTCTGGTAGCATTGCATTTCGGGGACGGACCGTCACGTTGGCCGCTCTTCATTTGTATAAAGTTGAGGTCTAGGCTACTTTATGCAAATCAGGAGCATCCAGCGTGACTCGCAGCCTCTGGAAACTCTCAAAAAACTTTTAAACCAACCGTTGTCAATCTAAAATGAAGACAGATTCAGCAACTGCGCGGCTTATTTCTCACCTCAACTGTTTTCAGAAACGCATTTCGGTGAACTATTTTCGTAATATACAAGAAAAAAGTTTCCAAACGAGCCGCCATGTTGATTCCAGTATGAGAGCTGGGAGAAGCAGCCCACGAGTGAAAGCGTTCGTCCAATCAGGTGCCTAGTGCCTAGTGATGCAATCCCTCGCACCCCAAAACGCCTCTTTGGACACATACCATCACGATAAAAATCTCCGACATGCTTGTGAAACTGCGGTAATGTGAGCCGCAGAGTGCAAAACCCATCCTCACCATAATAACACTACTTTAGGAGCAACCAAAGTCAGACAGCGGCTGGCGGTACCGCGGTCGTGGTCGGTCGGTACTCGGCGACTCTCGTTACCACAGTCTTGGAAAGGGAAGAGTGAGCGGAGGGGTACTCAGTTGGTTGCAATCTGCAACCACAACCACTAGATGTCGCCAAATCCTACACACTGTACCTTTAATAACGTTTAAATTAACTGTAAATGAACCACCTCTCAGCTTCTTTCTGAGAGGTGGCTACTTCTCAATTATCCTTCTTTCCATTTTGCTTCCTCATGAAGTTTGACACACAATCACTTCCTCTTTTTCTCTGTTGACCCCAGTTTGTAAAACCAGAGTGGCGCATGGCTCACTTTCCCACGAGGTGAGTGTGAACATTGTACTGTTTGTGTATTCACTGTTGTTTATTTGCTCTCATTTTGTTCATTTAATATCTATGTGTGTGTGTGTGTTGCAGATGTCTCTGATCTTCAGTGCGGGGAGTCTGGCTGATATCCATCCTCCCTGTGTGCTCCAGAGCTTCGTCAGCCACGGAGCGGTTCTACACAAGGTGTTCGTGGTTGGAGATCGACACTTCTGCGTAGAGAGGCCGTCACTCAAGAACTTCCCCTCCGGACCCTGTGGTCAGTCTGCACCACACCTACAAATATATACGATGCTTTCCTTTCTTTTCCTGCCTTGTTCTTTCCTTCCCTTCCTTGCCCTTTACTTTCTTTTCCTTCCCTTTCCTTTTCCCGTTTAGTCCTTTCCTCCATTTTTGAAATTTAATTTTTAATAAACTTTTATTTAGACAGGTAACCTCATTGACCTGAAACCGACATAACAGCAAACAATAACTTTTCTATCTTTTCCTTTCCATCCCTTTGCTTCCCTTCCTTGTCCTTTACTGTCTTGTCATTTCCTTTCCTGCCCTCTAGTCTGTTGTCCTTTTCTTTTCTTACCTTTCCTTTCCTTCTTTGCCCTTTTCGTTCTTTTCCTTCCCTGACCTGCCCTTTATGCTGTTGTCCTCTTGTTTTCTTACCTTTCCTTTCCTGCCTTGTCTTGTCCTGTCATGTCCTGTCCTGCCCTGTCTTGCTTTGTCCTGTTATGCTACCTTGTTTTTCTGTTCTGTGCCTCCAGACAGGAAGACCATCTTCTTCAACAGCCATCATGTGTCCAAGCCAGAGTCAAACTCTGATCTCACAGCAGTGAGTAATAATACTGTTATAACGAAGTTTATGTCAACTTCTCCCCCCATTCTCTCCATTTGATATCCTAATACGAGCTAATATATCTGCAAAAGTACGGCTTGTAAATAGTTTCACATAGTCGACTAGATTTACAGGTAGACCCCCGCCCATTTGGCACCTGACTGGGCTGAAATCCACCTTCATAATGACCCTTTTCCTCCTGACCTCTAAGCTGGACGAACAGATGCCGTGCCTGCCTCCTCCCAGCTCCAAGGCCGTGGCCGCCCTGGTCAGAGAGCTCCGAGTTCAGCTCGGCATGGCCCTGTTCGGCGTGGACGTCATCATCAACATGCACACGCACACCCTCACCGTCATCGACATCAACATCTTCCCAGGTACTACAGCTGCTCGGACAGACACATGCACGTAAAGACACACTGATGTTCTGATACACACTTCTCTCTATCAGGCTATGAGGGAGTGCCCCAGTTTTTCTCCTCCCTGCTCAGCCACATCGAGTCAGTGTTGGACAAACGGGCCTCTGCAACAGGAGCTCAATCTGCTGCAACAACCGGCCTTTAACTCACCTCAGGAACACATCGCAGATTGTACTGTGTTTCATCAGCTTCCCAGGACGAATGAAGTCGTTGGCATTCACTGTTTTGTTGGGACCAAACTCAGCTGTTTTCAAGACTTTGGAACTGTAAATCACACTAATCATTTTGTGCCGTTAAGTGGGTCGGATCGGGTATCGGTGACAATAGAGTGCTGCAGGAATGAATGCAGAAACCCGGAAATGATTTAGCAGTTTAGCACTTCCGGTTCCGTGGTCTGGAAGTCAATGGGTTTTTTGAATGGGTTTTTAGTTAAATGCCTGAAATAAGGTCTGTGGTTAACACAAGCTGAAGAGATTTTAATGTTTTGTTCTATGATATATTCTTAAAAAGGGCGGTTGCTAACAAGTGGCTAAATCAGACTACGAAACATCATCACGACTAACACTAGTCCGCCTTTAGCTTAGTGGTTGTGACATGAAGTCATGCAACTGTGATGTAGTTGTTTATAGCCTAACGTTAGCTTTTTATTTCTGGCGATTGCATTTACGCTTAAAAAAATCATAAAAGTGGTGTTCATTTGTGAACAAAACATGTAAGTATCATAAATGTTTGTTTGCCACAGATCTTATTTTGTGCAGTATTCCAAAACCCGATGGAGAAATCCCATTGGCTTTTTGTTGCAGGAACCAGGGCGATGCTAACTTCCGGGTTGGACTACAAAAATACGTCATCCCTGCACCACTCTATGGGCCCGATATAATCAATTCAATTCTACATGTATAAATAAATAACAATTCAATACATTTATATCCATGTATTTATTTGTTCCATTTTGTTTTACAAACTTAAAAAAAGCAATGTTTAAGTCAAGCCTGATGCTGCCTTAAACGTGATTTATGTTTGCAACGGCCAAAGTGACGTCACGCCATCAGACATGGCCCTTCACGAGGGATCCGTGCGACAGGTTTTCGCCTGTGCGTGCACAAGGGCTGCAACTGACGGTTATATTTCATTGTCAATTAATCTGTCGATTATTTTCTTGATTAATCAATTAGTTGTTTGGTCTATAAAATGTCAGAAAATGTCGATCAGTGTTTCCCAATGCCCAAGATGATGTCCTCAAATGTCCACAACTCAAAGAATTGCAGTTTACTTTCATAGAGGAGTAAAGAAACCAGAAAATATTCACATTTAAGAAGCTGGAATCAGAGAATTCTGACTTTTTTTTTTTCTTAAAAAAATTACTCAAACAGATTAAATGATTATCAAAATAGTTGGCAATTAATTTAATAGTTGACAACTAATTGATGAATCGTTGCATCTCTACCGTGCACATCCAAATTTTTCTAATTACACGGATGGCTGGAGAAAATGGAGAATTTTGTGGAGCTTTGAGAATGGCAGTTTGCCGCGAGGAGAAACCAAAGACGTCCAAACGTTTCCTCGTCACAATTCCAAGTCAGCTCATGTCCGTGCAGAAAGTATAACTGAGGCTTGACACATAAAATAATGATCCCAGTCACTTCCACACAGTGAGGCATACAGCTTTAAACACTAATTAAACACTGGTATCAGATCAGTACTCGGTATCAGCCGATAACGATACCTGAGCTTTGGGTATCGTGACTGAAAAAGTCGGATCGGTGCCTCCCTACTGTAGATTCGACTCTATTTATAGGTTGACAAACCAAACACATAATGGTTTAATACACTTTCCGTTTATTGATTGACAGGTAGCATAGAAGAAGATACAGCAGGCACAAAATACAGCACTCTGATTGGCCAGTAATATTACAAATGTGTGTTTTTGTTTTCATTTTCTTTTCCCTGTTGTTTGAAATGTCCTCTATGCCCTTATGTCACTCACCCCCCCTACAGACATTTCCTACGTCTCTCTTGCTGGTTTGTAAGATACATTTTGTGGAAACTTTTGCACTAATATAGAAAAAGAAAACTACAGTACATTAAAATTTTTCATTTATTTTCAAGTGAACAAACACCTCCTCTTTGGAATAGACAGTGACGAGCTCATCAGTGTTGACTGATCGTGTGTGTCAAATACATACATGTATTGTAAATCTTGGCTGTGTAGAAAACGAGAGGTTATATCTGCTATATGAGTACTCTATGATGCACTTTGATAACACATTAAAATACATGAAATATAATTCATTATTTGGCTAATTATTGCATTCAGGTGTGCTGTAGTCTATGTTGTGTTATTGCAGTAAGTGGGCCTCCAGTGGTAACCCTGTTAATCCTGCACTGTGTGCATGTCTACCCAGTGTCCTCTTGGGGGCGCTGTTGCTTCATATTTCCTATGACCTTGGCTTACAGACCTTAATATCTGATATTTACACAAATGACATGACAGCCATGAAAACTACTGAGCGTTTATCAATGTTACATAGTCGGTGTTGCTGTTACCAAAAGACAACAAAATGGCTTTAGCGACTCCCTCTTCCCTCCACTCCTCCTTGGCTTGTTAAGATAAAGAGTGCAAAGCTGGCTGAGAACCTGAAGTGACACTTTTAGACCTTGTAAGCTTCTAAGTACTTCGCGTCCTAACAGTCGAGACAAACTTAACATCTGACACACGTTTCAGAAATTCAAACGTTTTGTTCGTGTCACCCCGGTTCGTCACAAACAGTCTGGTTTTAACAGTGCGAGAGCCAAATGAAACACAATCCTTGTTTCTACTTTATCGTCAAAGAAACGGAGAGGAAATCATGACTTACTCCTGTGTAGAAATATCAGTAATACGTATCGTTAACAGTCAGAACAGCTTACACATTGTTATTGCACAAAATATATATTGAAATACACATAATTACTTGTATAGTAGGGAATCTGTTTCTCCCACCAAGAGCACACCATCGAGGATGATACCTGCTTGCCAGGGTTCATGATTTCAAAGATGATGGTGTTTGTGTGGTTGGCAATCTGCAGTCAGAACTAACATTTGAATAAAAGTGCTGAATGCTTTGCATCCATGGCGGTTTACAACTGCAGTGACATCACCTGTCGACCTTACAAACAGCATATACAGGTACTGAGACAGGGACGCAAAGATCTTTTAGATTCTCTAGAAAAATGCGTTTCTTTTCCCTCAACTGAAGGAAGCAGTGACGGCCTTTTTCCAGGCAATCTAAAAGCAGAAATAAAACGACAGTATGTACAGTTTCCACTAATGTCCATTTACAGACATTTCTCTGAGTGCTGTGGGGATTTGAAGGCTGTAAAAATGTGTGAGCTGAATGTGTGACTGTGAATGCAACGAAGGGTTTTGTCAGTCTGCTGTGTGTGCGTAAATTTATTTTTGTGTGTCTTATCCTCTGCGGAGCTCCCTCAGCTCTGCAGCCACTTTGCGCAACTCAGCTTCAATTTCCAGCAGCTCCTGTCGAAAGAAAACAAATGAGAATATAATGACATGCAGCAATGCAGCAATGCAGGACACATGGTGACGCTTTAGATTACAGTTTTAGATAAATATTTTGTACATGTGGGGTACCAATGAAACTTACTGGGTACCTGCTGGACATAGAAGTAAATTGGATAACACTTTCAATGACGCCCACCGTCTATAATACACTATAAACATACTTATAATGCGTTAAAATCTGCTTATAGTATCGTATAATTATAGTTATAAGTAGGGCTGTGTATTGGCAAGAATCTGGCGATAGGATATGTATCATGATACAGGGGTTACGATTACATTTATTGTGATATATTGTGATACTATAAGATAAGATACGATACAATATCACAAAACACAATATCACGATACTCAATATTTTTGTATTTTCTTACACCTCTAGTTATAAGCAGTCATAAATATACATAACGCTTTATAACAATAATCATAACATATTATAAAGCATTTTATAATGTGTTATAAGGTTCAAATATCATAATACTTCATAATTGCTGGTCACTTACTGACTTTAAATCCCATAGTTGTAATACATTATAATCTTTTTTATAATGCATTATAATCACTGTTATAATGCATTATAATCACTGTTATAATGCATTATAATGTGATTATAAGTTACTATAAGTGGTCATTGTTTGCTTGAAGTAAAGTAAAAAATAATTTTACAATGTTTTGTTCTTGCATAGATTAAAGATATGCATTGGGAAATATTAATAAAGAAAATTACATAATTAAAAAAATACATACATAAATAAATATATAAAATTAATACAATTATTACTGATAATGATATAATAATAAATACCCCCCACCCACCTCCAAAAAAATAAATAAATAAATGATTAGATTTAATAATATTTTTTCACATAAAAGCTGGTCTGATGATGTTCAATAAGCAAATAAGTTGTTACAACCTTATTCCCCTGTACTTGTATATATACTTGTATAATGTATATTTGTCCAGGTATAAGTACACGGTAAGTACTTCATTAGTACCATCATATATACTAAATAATTACACATTAATTTGTGGGTTGTAACATTAAGTGTTAAACACACACACAAACAGTCACATACTTGCACCAACTTACCTCCCCTTCATCTTCTTCGACGTCACCCCCCTCATCGTCTCCCTCATCCTGCCCCTCCTCATCCTCTCTGACATATTCATCCTCATCTTCCTCGTCCTCATTCTCGTCCTCTTCATCCTCTGCACCCTTGTACCTCTCTCGCTCAAACTGCTGCGTGGCTTCATCGCTGGCTTTCTCCATCACTCTCTTCTGCTGCGGCTCCTTCACCTCCACCGCCGCCTCCTTCTTCTTCACTTCATTCTCTGTTTTCTCGTTGGGCTCCTTATCGTCTTCGCCCTCCTTCTTGTCCTCAACGCCGTCCTCTTTCTTCCCGCCCTGCGTCTCCTCCTCCTCCTCCTGCACCCGTTTCATCTTCCTGACGAGTTCGTCCAGCTCCTCCTGCTTCTCCTTCCTCTCCCTCTCCTGCTCCGGCTTGCTTTCGCTCTCCTGCTCTTTGAGCAGCTCCTTCAGCTCCTTCTCCACCTTTTCCCTCTCCACCATCAGCTCCACCTCGTTTTTCCTCCTCTCCTCGATCCTCTGCTTCTCTAAGTCCTCTGCTGTTCCTTCACCCTTCTCTTTCTCCTCCTTCTCCTTCTTCTCCTCTACCTCCTCCTTCTGCTCTGCCTCAGAGCCCTTCTGGATCTCCCTCTCCTTCACCGACTCGTAGCGCTTCTTTTTCAGCTCTTTCAGCAGTTCTTTGAGCTCTTCATCGTTCCTCTCCTCCTTCCCTTTCTTGGTGATCTCCTCAGCCAGCAGCTCCTCCAGCTCCTTGGCTCGCTCCTCTTCAGTGTCCCTCCCTCTGTCTTCGATCCGCGGCTCCTCCATTATCTTCTCCTTGGTGTCATCTTCCTCCGTCTCTTTAGGGAGGTCGGTCACATCTCTCTCCTCCTTCGTCTCCTCGTCACCCTGCTCAGCGTCGCTCTCGTCGTCAGCCAGGTTGTACTCATATCGCTCCTTGTCGTCGTCGTCTCGCTCCGTCTCCGTCTCTGCAACAGCCAGACTACAATAGTCAGTGCCATGTGGTGTTAAAATGCATGAGAACGTGTGTGATCGGGGGTGAAGACATCCCTTCCCTCACAAAAAGACTTTTAAATTGCAAGAAAAATAAATGAAACACCAATGAGATTTTACCATCGCCAGCCAGCCTCTGCAGCTCCCTGAGCAGACCATGATGTCTTTGCACTTCATCAAGTTCCTCTGCAAAAATAATGACAAGCAATAGTTCAATAATACAATACCAAACCAAAAACAGGCAGAATACCAGATGTCTTTACACAACAAAACACCCGTCACAGATTAATGGTAAATTTCAGCAAATAAGGCAAAAGACAAAAGCATCTTGTGATAGATGAATTACACTAGTTCACTATCTCATAGTTTTGGAGCTGCTACGATTAGTTGTCTTAATCACCAACTATTTTGATAATCGAGTAATTTCAGTAATTGAAAGGAAAAAAAGAAATTTCTCTGATTCCAGCTTCTTAAATGTGAATATTTTCTGGTTTCTTTACTCCTCTATAACAGTAAACTGAAAATCTTTGAGTTTTGGACAAAAGAAGACATTTGAGGACGTCATCTTGGGCTTTGGGAAACACCAACGCGTTCTCATCTCAACTCGTCACATACAGCCACGTTGTCAGACCCCTCGACGTCACTTTACGGTCGCAGTAAACACGTGCATAATGTTGTAAATTAAACAAAAACACATTCTTAGGTTTATAATAAAACCACTTAGTTAGGTTTAGGAAAAAACAACATGGTTAGGTTTAAAAAACTACGTTTGTACAGTGAAAATGACGCTGAACGTTGTGAACACGAGACACAAAAGAATAGCTGATTGTAACTTGACACACGGGACACGACCAGCGGTCTCCTGGATGAAAGCCTTGTGTTTGTTGGACCCATCCACCTCCCCTTCCGCCCGTGTGTGTCTCTTTCGCTCTTTAAACTACGTCACCACAGCACTTTCCCTGAGCATTTAATATTGGGTTTACATTGTAGTTAATGGAAAGCCCAGCGCTTCTCATGGGTGCCTTGTGTGGCGGTATCTAGCGCCAACGGTCATGACAAAGTGTCGGTATTTGACGCCCTGGGAATGAGAACGGGCTGGAAACACTCAACATTTTTCACCATTTTCTGACATTTCATTGACCAAACAACTAAGCGATTAATCGTGAAAGTAATCAACAGATTAATCAACAATGAAAATAATCATTAGTTGCAGCACTAAAACGTTTAGTCTGTAACATGTCAGAAAATAGTGAAAAACAGCCATCACAATTCACCTCCAAATGTCTTGTTTTGTCCTACAAACAGTCCAAAACCCCAAACTAACTCAACTACAACTAATTGGATAATTCCCCCATCTCTAAACACAACATCCTGTTATTGGAGTATTGATGAACAGATAATTAGTTACCTGCTAGCTGTGGGCCACACTCATGATGTGACCCGTCTTCGTTCAGTGTCTCCTGAATAATACATTCAACCTAGAGGTACAAAACAGAAACAATTACTGGTTGAGTCATTCAAATAATAAATAAATAAATAAAAAGCTGAATGATAGGAGAAAGAAAAAGGACTTGTTTCTGACCTTTGCATCATTGAGGGGTGAGGATACTGGCCGGCTTCCCACTGAGGGAGAGAGATGGGAAACATAAATCAATACATTTAGCATTCATGCACCAAACTATGTTACAGACCACCACAGATTAACTACTTTGTTTACTTAGTAGTCGTGCACGGGCGTGGGTGGAGCTGTGCCCTCATTAAGGTGAGCACAGTTACCTCGGCAAAGAGACACAGCAAAGAAGCTTAACCCCCTCTCCAGGATGCAGATACTCCCTAAGGGCTTTAGCTCACAGCTAGTTGTTCCCACCAGAGCTAAATCAGTCGCCAATCCCCGCCTGCCAGCGGATCATTAAAGGCACACTAAGCTGAGCCATCAGCGACTCTTTCTCACGGAGATACATCGAGTCTAACAAGAGCCTGAATGTCAGCATAGATCAAAGTCCGTGTTCAGCGTTGTGACCTTTTCTTTTATCGTTATGTGCCGGCTGCAGGAGACAAGATGTGATGCTGTTCAATTACTGCATGAATCTAAATGTCAGCCCGTATATTCTTAGAAACATGTTTATGCTTTCTGTCAAATTAAAACCATCAAAGCAAATTAAGTAAATTAAACTTAAAGGAAACATTCATATTTACAAAAAAAGACTGAAACACAACTAGGGGCGATTTTGAATACCAGTTTTTGGGCTTCGAAGCCTCGGTGAGAAATATTCGAAGGCATTCGAAGTTTCGGGACATCGTTGCTGCCGTACTACTGTACAAACACGCACCTCTACACATAATAAATATCTGTCTGACAATAACTAATAATAATTAATGCTGAATATAAATAATGAAAAATGTTGTGGGATTATTCCTTATTTCATGGGCTATTTTGGGATTTATACATCATTACATACTTATATATACTGGAAAAACAAAGTTTGGAAACTTGTGTTTGGTGGATTATTTCTCTGTTGTTACAATGCTAATTGGCATTGTATTTTACATCGTTGGAAAGCCTGTTTATTTACCTTCGCAATGATGTCCAACTTGTAAGGATCATGCATTTGTGGGATGAGCAGCACAGCTGATTATGTGGGTAGCGCCCAAGAAAAATTTCCCAAAATGCTCTGCCAATGGTAAACAGTGTATTCTCATAAGGCTACCAGGAAGCCTGCAATGACTGCCCTTCACCGTCAGGCCCGTTTGCGCTGGTGTCGACAACACAAACAATGGAACCTGAACATGTGGGGGAATGTCATGTTCAGTGATGAGTCCAGGTTCTGTCTGCCAAAGTTGGATGGCAGGGTCAAAGTATGGAGACGACGTGGAGAACGCTATGCTGATTGTTGCACCGATGGAGTAACAGCTTTTGGTGGGGGCAGTGTCATGGTGTGGGGCGGCATCTCCCTCACTGGCAATACAAGGTTTGTCATCATTGAAGGCCATCTCAATGCAGGGAGATATCGGGATGAGATTCTGCAGCCAGTGGCGATCCCATATCTCCACAATCTGGGTCCTAACTTCATCCTCCAAGATGACAACGCTCGCCCCCACAGAGCCAGGGTTATCACAGACTACCTCCACAATGTGGGAGTAGAGAGAATGGAACGGCCTGCCAAGAGTCCAGACCTCAACCCAATTCAACACTTGTAGGATCAGCTTGGGCGTGCTGTACGTGTTAGAGTGACCGACACAACCTCGTTGGCTGACCTGCAACGAATCCTGGTTGAGGAATGGAACGCCATCCCACAGCAACGTGTGACCAGGTTGGTGACCAGCATGAGGAGGAGGTGCCAGGCTGTTGTGGCTGCGTATGGATCTTCCACCGCTACTGACGGTGTATTAAATGAATAAAGTGTAAAATTGCCAATATGTCTTGTTTGTTCCTTGTTACTGATAGAAAGTTCAATCATCCAATCCACCAAACAACTCAAAACAAGAGTCAATACCAACAGGAGAATACACTGTTTACCATTGATGGAGCATTTTGGCAAATTTTTCTTGGGCTCTACCCACACAATCAGCTGTGCTGCTCATCCCACAAATGCATGATCCTTACAAGTTGGACATCATTGCGAAGGTAAATAAACAGGCTTTCCAACGATGTAAAATACAATGCCAATTAGCATTGGAACAACAGAGAAATAATCCACCAAACACAAGTTTCCAAACTTTGTTTTTCCAGTTTATATAAAAAACAAACGAACGAAGCATTCGAATACTGTTTTGGAGGACGGTTACCATGGCAACGGTCGAAGCTTCGAAGCATAGGGTCAGCCCTAAACACAACACTGGAAACCAATGCAGTAGGGCTTAACAATTTTGAAAAAAATATTCAATTGCGATTATTTTGACTGATATTGCAATTGCGATATGATTTGCAATATTAGAGAAATTATCATTTTTACATTATTATTCTCATTTTCATTGAAAAATTGATTAAGTTGTAATTTTTGCAGGAATCTGCACCAAACAAAGATGTTTTCTTAAGTCTGTAGAATATGATGAATAAACCAGGTCATCTCTGACAATATTTAATTTAAAATTGACACACAATTCGCCTTTAACAAATATTGAAATTGAAAATAGGCCACATTGCGATTTTCGATAAAATTTCGATCAATTGTGCAGCCCTACTAACAGTGAAGGTGCGTTTGCTTCCTTCACTGACACACTAAGTTTGA
This sequence comes from Adelosebastes latens, assembly GCA_916700685.1. NCBI lineage: Eukaryota > Metazoa > Chordata > Actinopteri > Perciformes > Sebastidae > Adelosebastes > Adelosebastes latens. Next base: position 13,144 of record CAKAKR010066413.1, on the reverse strand, counting down.
TCTGTGGTCTGTGTCAGCAGCACGCAGCCAGATCAGCACAGATCAGGATCAATAGGACTAATTGATACCTTGACCACTGATGAACCCCCGACAGACACGTGAGCTGCTACAGTTTGGCTCTGCGTGTCCATGTGATGGTGTGTTAGTGTGTTTAAGCTGGGACTCCCCGGCCTCATAACTAAAGCTGTGATCTGGTTTTATTGGCTTGCAGTGGTGGAATGTAATGAAGTACATTTACTCAAATGATTGATGTACTTGTACTTTACTTGAGTATTTCCATTTTATGCTACTTTATACTTCTACTCCACTACATTATGGAGTCAAATATTCCACTTTTTACTCCACTACATTTATTTGACAACTTAAGTTACTTTGCAGATTTAAATTATTGATAACAAATATATGTACCAACTTATAAAGTATGATGTATTATTATAATTAGGGCTGTCAAATTTAACGTGATAATAACATGTTAACGCAAAATCTTTTTAACGCCACTAATTTCTTAAACGCATTAACGCAATCTATCTTATCTATCTAAAGTTAGAGTGAAGATACTGGTATCATATGAAACTACAAAACCTAAAGAATCCATTGGTACCAACCATGTCATACTAGCTTGTCGAGAAGGAGGTTTAATAACGCTGCAAATTTACGCTAAATTTTGGCAAGGAAAAACTGGCATAGCCATTTTCAAAGGGGTTCCTTGACCTCTGACCTCCAGATATGTGAATGAAAATGGGTTCTATGGGTACCCACGAGTCTCCCCTTTACAGACATGCCCACTTTATGATAATCACATGCAGTTTGGAGCAAGTCATAGTCAAGTCAGCACACTGACACACTGACAGCTGTTGTTGCCTGTTGGGCTTGAGTTTGCCATGTTATGATTTGAGCATATGTTTTATGCTAAACGCAGTACCTGTGAGGGTTTCTGGACAATATTTGTCATTGTTTTCTGTTGTTAATTAATTTCCAATAATAAATATATACATACATTTGCATAAAGCAGCATATTTGCTCACTCCCATGTTGATAAGAGTATTAAATAGTTGACAAATCTCCCTTTAAGGTACATTTTGAACGGATAAAAAAATAATTATTTAATTTGCAATTAAATATTTTAATCAATTGACAGCCCTAATGTGAGTACTTTTACTTTTGGTACCTAAAGTATATTTTGATGCTAATACTTTTGCACTTTTACTTAAGTAAGATTTTGAACGCAGGACTTTTACTTGTAACAGAGTATTTTTACACTGTAATATTGTTACTATTACTCGAGTAAAATATCTGAATACTTCTTCCACCACTGTTGAACTTGTCCTGCTGCTGCTCATCATCAACCAAACTCCATGTTTTAATATCCAGAAATCAAGTCCAAGTCGAGGTCTGGGGCTGCAGTTTGTTATTGGACCAATTAAGACTTCAGGTTGCATATAATGATGCAATGAGAATATTACTAAAAAGACCAAGATGTTCCAGTGCACACAGCGGTGGAGGCACTGGTATAGCTCTTTATATGTAAGGCATTGATGTATTTATATATTTATATTATTATTTATATCTTAATATCTTTTAATCATGACTTTTTATAGTACTTCCTGTATTGTAATGTATTATATGTAATGTATTGTTGTTGTTTTTTCTTTTTTCTTATCTGGACCTTGAGTCTGCAATAAAGTTTGAATTGAATTGTATTGAATTTGAGAAATGCTCCAAAAACATGTTGCCTTGATTAAAAAAAACACTAGAACCACATGTGAGTCAGGTCTATATGCAGCTATAGGGGCTGAGAGATGCACAATAATGAGTTTATAATGAGATTACTGCGCAATCTTGGTATTTAATTGACCTCTGCAGTGGCATTTAGTGGTACATTAAGATTATTACCTACAGTAGCTGCTCCTGTGGTGATGTATAAGCTATATATTTTTTTCTTTTTATGTAGACTAAATAGCTTCAGTTAGGGTGGGCTTTGACAAAAGTGTAACGGCCCACTAATTTCCACACTTTACCTGTATGAGATGTCTGTCTTGTAGGGCTGCCCCCTTCTTAATCGATTAGTCGACTAATCGGTCGTTATTGTCTTACTCGACTAAGATTTCTTCAGTTGATTAGTTGTTTTTTTTATGCTTTTTTCATGGTAAACACAAATTCAATTCAATTCAATTCAATTTAAACTTTATTGCAGACTCAAGGTCCAGATAAGAAAAAAGAAAAAACAACAACAATATATTGCATATAATACATTACAATACAGGAAGCACTATAAAAAGTAATGATTAAAAGATATTAAAATATTAATATTAATATAAATATATATACATACATCAAAAGTGGTGCTTTTGTGTGATCTTTTGTGGAGAAACTCAGTGTTATAGATTGATTAAATTAACTAATCGATTAGACGACTAAGAATTTATTTGGTCGATTGCAAGGAGCATAAATATGTTTTATTTTTCACTTCACTGTCTGTGTTGTGATTTGATTTCAATATGTCATTGAAAATGTCACAATGAAAAACAATTAATTCAGTTATTATAGCCATAAAGCTAAATAATTGTCATTTAACATGTGATTTTCATTTAATTATGATATAGTAAATGCACACATTAAAAGGAAATACATATAACAGTGTGCATAATATTTCACTGTATTTTTTTTTTAAATTTGTTTTCTAACAAATCAATTATTGTCTCAACACACTGTGACAGCTGAATAAACAGTCTGTTTACAGTCTGCTCTATGTAGGTTATCTCCTGCTGCGTAACACGGCGCGCACTGCAGACTAATATTTACACAGTTTTCATCCATGTCTCTCTGTGGGGGCAGCTAGGCCTTCCTCTCACTGTCATTTATAAACCCATTAACACGTTTTATTAACATCCAGCTGGAGCACTGAGCTGCAGGTGTTCCAACTCACCTGTGCGGAGCTTTAATGCGCTTATTGCATGTGCTATTTTGGGATGTATGCATTATTATTACATACTTATATATAAAAAACAAACAAACAAACGAAGCATTCGAATACTGATTCGGAGGTCGGTTACCATGGCAACGGTCGAAGCTTCGAAGCATTCGGATCAGCCCTAAACACAACACTGCAAACCAATGCAGGAGGGCTGAACGATTATGAAAAAA
>CAKAKR010066413.1:0-7500 GCA_916700685.1 Adelosebastes latens | reverse complement strand
TCGACAGATTAATCAACAATGAAAATAATCGTTAGTTGCAACCCTACATCTCTTTATTCCTTATTATGGTCCTCCTCATGAGCTGGACAACACACGTTTTGGCGTACATTCACAATTTCATGACATTTGACAAAATAAGACATAATATATATTTACAGTGACAGTAAACTGCAAGATAAAGGTCAGATCCAACACCTGAAAAAAGTCTGACTGTATTTCATTTAATCTGAAGAACAATGGAGATCATTAACAACATGTATGAAACATCCTTATGCGTGTTAAAGATCTGCTTCCTGTCTGACTTGGTAGTGTTGAATGTGAACTGGCTCCCACGTCTGGTGTGTGCTTGTACAGTATTTGTGTCATCTGGTCTTGGGAGCAGGTCTGGGCGGTCGACTGTGCTGGTTGGGTCCGATGTATTTTAGCGGAGCGTACTTTGGCGTCTCGATTACTTCGAGGCCCAAATAAGGCTGCAGGGCTCGGGGGACACGCACTGTCCCTTCCTGGAGAGATGGAGAGAAACGACGGAGGGGAGAGAAAGACATATAAGAAGAAACCACAAAAACAAATACATAATTAATAACACTGTGATGTTAAATCAGGTAGATTCTATAAAGTTTTGAATTAAATATGTTGAAACATTTTTTTGAATTGGTAGTAAATCACAAAGACAATCAAAAGAGTTTTATTTTAAAATTCGTTCTAGTATTTGACATCTAGTTGGAGTTAGTTAAGATCCATTTTTATGGAGGATGTAAAGTGCTTAAATGAAAACAAATAAATAAATTTTAAAAAAACAGTGAAATATTATGCACACTGTTATATGTATTTCCTTTTAATGTGTGCATTTACTATATCATAAATAAATGAAAATCCTATGTTAAATGACAATTATTTAGCTTTATGTCTATAATAACTGAATTGTTTTTCATTGCGACATGCGTTTTCCACGACACATTAAAATCAAATCACAACACAGACAGTGAAGAGGTGTGTTGCATTTCAGTGTTCAGGAGAAAATAAAACTTAATTATTGGCCTCTTTTAGTCATCCCCCTTAACCGAGTCAACTAAGCCTGATGATATTTGTTGCACTATTTCTCTGCCTCAGGAAAATGTAAAACTGTTTAGTAACATGGAAGTCATAACAGTATTATTTCTACATCATTATTCCAGCATTTCTAAGAAAATATATTACAATTTGTATAAGAATGTTTTGACTGACAACAATCACAAGGGGGAGCCACTTCAACACAGGTGCATGCAGAGATATACACATTTAACATAGTGGAAGGTGGACAAGGTAACACTTTGTTGGAAGACTCAAAAAGAGCTCATTTTCAAAAGGTTATTACATATTTTTATCAAAACTTTGTCTGCAAACGTACGAATTTTAGGTCTGTGTTTTAGTCGTTGACATGCTTTTTTAGTGTTTTTTGGGTATATGCATAAAAGCATAACCACAAGTCAGTCATAAGATTTATATTTGACATCTTCCCCTGTACAGAGCATCATTTTCAGTTGTCATATATTGTAGGGACTCATTACAACCTTTTCAAGACAACTCGTTGAATCTATTTAGTCATTTTTCTAGGACAATTCTTTAATGTGCCCTCATGTTGGTGTCTTACTTTGGTCTGGTGAGTCTCCAGGATAGCGATGATGGTTCGGGGGATGGCACATGCTGTAGCATTCACCTAGAGAAATGATTTAAATAAAAACCATTATGGAGGTGGTACTGTACACTGCTGTAAGATAAACCCACAGGAACGCAGAGCAGTGCTGGCTCATCTGCAGTCTTACTGTGTGGGCGTACTGCAGGCTGCCGTCCTCTCGCTCATACAGGATGTTGAGGCGTCTGCTTTGGTAGTCGGTACAGTTGGACCCACTGGAAATCTGAGATATATATATACATAAATATATATATATATATATATATATAGAGAGAGAGAGAGAGAGAGAGAGCGAGAGAATACAGCCTACTGGCTCAAATCTGTCATCTTCCTCTTCCCTCCATTAGACTTGATTGACGTTCACAGCACATACATCATCATCTCTTTTATTAAACAGACGTTACAGGCGTCTCTCCTTCAACCGTTTCAGAGCACTACTGATTTTTCTCTCAACTGTTTGTGCAGCATTTTGTAGCCAAATTAAGAGTCCAAATGTTCAACATTGACCTCCTTATAGCTACATTTACTCACACGCCACTCTGGTCGTGCATGCATGCTACAGATTCTGCTCGCCATTATTAATGTAGGAGATAATGAATTAAATATAGGTCTTAAAAATGGACCATGGACGAGGAATGTTTGGCTACAAAACATTGAGGTTGTCAAAGGGTAACTTCAGTGTTTTTCAACCTGAACCCTATTTTCTTATGTGTTTGTGTCTAAGTGACTAATGGGGACAAACATTTCTGAGATAGGTCCAGCATTGAGGGAGAACGCTGTAGCCGGCAGCCACGGAGCAAGGGTAAGTGAGCAGCGTTAATGTAGCATTACGTCCACCAAAATAACTTGTTTTTTGCCACTGACAGGCTCCGATTGTTATTATAAGTGTCTGACAACAAATTGGAAACGATCCTACAGAGAAAAACAATGTTTTTCTTACCTTATACCTGATCCGGTCTGTTTGTTATTGTGTCCAAGTCTCGCTCAGGGAGAAGTCTCGTTTTGAAATCTGAATATCCGTATACTCTGGCTGGCTCTAATAAATCAAATTCAAAGAGCTCATCCACATTGTCGAAATCATCTAAATATTCAGCCATGACATTGAAAAAATATTTTAGATAACACTAAGCTACGCTTTCTGTACTCCAACACAACAAACTCTGCCCGGCTGGCGCTCGGGTTTCCACCACGGATGTATTCCACATTTCCACCGTTGTCTTCCGGCGACACGTCACCTCACCAAATTTCAGAACAAGACTTCTCCTTGAACTAGACTCTTTCCATAAAGTCAGACACTTATAATAACAATCAGAGCCTGTCTTGGCAAAAACAAGCACTTTTAGTGGACGTAAATGATGGTGCCAGCTTGCCCCAATAGCACCATAATACAGCCCATGAGCAGCTGCCCACTACAGCGCTCTCCCTCAATACTGGACCAGTTTCAGAAAGTGTTGTCCCTATTAGTCAGTTAGACACAAAAACATGAGAAAATAGGGTTGAAAAATACCAAAGCTATCCTTTAAACAAGCTGTACAGAGAAGTTAAGGAATAATCTCTGTCTATTTTTCTTTCTTCAAATGTTGACATACGAATGCTGAGATTGGACGTTGAGGGCTAGTTTGCATGTTTGGGCACGCTGCAAACTTTGTACTGACAAAGGGAGTCACTAATGACTGAAGGCATGTTTGTGTGTCTCTTCATGCAGCATATAATATGATTACAAATGAACATCTTTACATAAGTCACAGTCACAGATATCTCAGTTGACATCCTGTCATTTCCTACACATCTGATGTTGAAATTAGGTAAGTAGGTAACTGACCTCTCCATAGCTGTCCCTCCCAGGCATCCAGGCTTCAATGTCATACTTCCTGTATGCTGGAGGACCCAGTTCCTGTGTCGGCATGTCCAGCACTCTGAGAGTCAAAACACACACAAACACAAACAACCTGGAGCTAAAAATAGAGCCATAACTCAGACAGATACTATAAATACCATGTCAAATTTAATGGATGGATGAAAGAACGAGACTCTTAGATTGTGACTGTGTGTGTGAGAGAATTGAGTGTGTGTGTGTGTGTGTGTGTGTGTGTGTGTGTGTGTCAAGACTATAATAGTTTGGAATATTCAGTTAATTAAGTTAGTTTTCAGTTTATCAGGAAGGTTTACTTTATATATACTGTATAGGTTTATATATTTAGTTTTACAGTACTGTAGTTTTAGTTTGTTTTTGTTAGGGCCATTTATAATGTCTCAAGTATGTAGGTATATAAATACAAAATACATGGTTGGATTTACCAAGGCAATATCATTTCAGTTTAGTTTTCCTTAGAGGATATTGTTTTTATTTATTTTCAGTTTACTAAAGATATTTGTCACTGTTTATTTTCTTTTTAGTTTACTATAATAACCCTGGTGTGTGTGTACGTACTAACCTGTAGTGTAGTTCCAGTGCAGAGAACATCTCTTTCTGCAGAGAGATGAACTCGTCCAGCAGCTGAGAGCTCTCCTCTCCCGTCTCATCTGCTGTCACTCCAAACATCTCTACCTGAACACACACACAGTTAATTACAAAGCTTGTTAACATAATTATACAGTTGGGACTTGTTTATAATATTAAAAAATTGATTTGCAATCACTTGTTGACAGCTAACAAAGATTAAGCAATACACAAATGCAAATTTCTGTAAACATATTCATCCAAGCAACTCCTGTGTCTCTAATATAATAAATGTCCTTGTGACCTTGTTGAAGTGGTGTACTCTGTAGAGCCCCCATGTCTCTCTGCCCGTGTCCGTCTCTGCTCTGTAGCAGGTGCTGCTGCACACCGTCCTGCAGCGGGACACGACACATCATGTCAGCTACAATTACTCCAATATAACACTATATCTGTAGCAAACTACATGTAGGAGTGAGGGGGGCTTCTCACCGGACAGGCAGGTCCTTCCAGTTTACTGCATGATCCATGAAATAACCTGAAAAACAGAGACAGGCATCACATAACTACTTACTACACATGTATAATGGATGCTTCCAGTTCTCATTTCTGATTGGCTGAGCCGATTCAGCACATTAAATCGGCGGCGGAGCCCGTCGGTGAGAGAAATCACTCCGATTTGCTGTTCAGCTTAAACGAATCAGTTCGGAAGTGAAGAAAACAAGCCAACGAGTAAAGTCAAGAGGAAAAACACAGAAGGCTCTTCTCATTTTTCATCTTCATCTCATTTGATCATTCCAACACACGGATATTTTCACAACGACATGAACATCTGGAATGAAGCTAAGTGGTGAGTGAGAGTGGTGTGAAAATGGTCGACAGATGCTGCTTTATTTCATGTGCGTATCATAACTACGGCTTGTATATCCACCGTCCTCGGTCTTCCGTTTTCCCTTTTTGAAAGACGAATACAGACTACCGCCGCCTGCTGGTGTGGAGAGTTATTTCCTCTCACGTAGGTACAGAATGTACTTGGTAGTCGGCCGTCGGCTGTAGTCTTTGCGGTGTGTTCCAGTGCAACTTTTGTCCAAGACAAAGGAGATGTGAGGCGACGCAACAGACGGCCTTTGTCGTTGTTAGTTCTTTTGTGTCGATTTGGTGTGTCTGGGCCCTAAGACTCACCTGCCACCCCGACCTCTCCAGTCCCGGCCAGGTTGAGATCTGGGAAACGGGCCTGGTCCAGTGAATAGACCTGAGAGCGATGGGCATTGGGCTGCATCCCACAACCCTCCTGAAGGAGGACGAAACAGAAAAGAGGAGAGGTCAGGGAGATATTGTGTGGCTTAAAAGATGGTTTGGTCTGAGTGTTTTGTTGCAAAATATGTCATTTGATTTAATTTATGTGCATTTGAATCTCCTTTTTAGATATTAAGTTTAGTATAAGTAAGCTACTCACAAACACTGCCCCCTTCAGCATGTCAGGTACAACCATGGGGATGAAGCCCTGCAGGAGTCAGAAGGAAAACTCAAGTTTGGCTCTAATATATAAGTTTGCAGACTTTATATCTAATATTTCCAAATACACGCTTACCCGTCGCTGCAGTGTGTCGAGGGCAAAGTTTTGCAGTGCAGTCTGAAGTCTGGCCCCCGCTCCCCTCAGATAGTAGGACCTGTGGCCTGAGACGTGAGCTAAATGTCTGCAGGAGAGGATAGATGAACAACTTCATATCAATGAACTTAATATTAGATCAATTATTAATCATTATGGTATTACCATATTCAAACAAAATGACATTTTGCTCTCAACCTGCAGGCTGACTAAACAGAAAAACTAGCATCCTCTCTTCTTCAGTTTTCTTCTAATCATAAAGAACAAAAGGTTCAACAGAATAGTGCACAAACAGCACAGCAGGTGGAACCATCAAGTAGTTAAAACCAACAATCATCAGAGTCGTCCTCACCTCTGCCTGATGAGACCCAGCTCCTCCCCCAGCTCTACGTGGCCTCTGGGCTTGAAGTCAAACTCTACAGCAGAGAAAGAGCAGATTATGAGTATATTGTTGTATTTTTAAACACACAAGGGTGACACACTTTATTACTTCAGATCAATCACCTGGTTTCTGTCCAACCAGCTCCACCACCCTCGCCTGGCTCTCATCTCCAACGGGCTGAAAAAGGAAAGAACAACTTTAGGAAGTTTCAAACTACTTTAAAAAGACACAGAAAATCTCTCTTCAGATGCTGTGGACAAAGTGTGTGTGTATCCTCACCACATCAGGGTGTGTGGCGTTGGGCAGTCTGAGCGCTCGTCCGTAGTGTTCCTGATCCAGCTCCGTCTCTTTGGGGTACAGTTGATTCAGTCTGTTGCGGATCTCTCGGCCCGTCTGCAGAGCCTGGCTGTACTCTGGGAGCTGCGTGATGAACAACAACAACAACTCAGAACTGGTCCCAGATGTGATTTACAACCGACAGGTGGAGTAGCAACGACAAGCTTGACTGATTCAATAACAAAGAGTTTAAATTCTAAAGTGCCAAACTTACATTGCCGAGGGCTTTCTTGTCGTTCTTGGTCTGTGAGGAAAAGATGATTTATGTCACAATAATGGATGCAGCTTTATACTCTTACAACTTTTGACTAAAAAAAATCAATCAAATTATTAAATAAAACTTCATCCATAATTTCTTATGTATTCAAAACAATCAACAACCTATATATGAGGAAAGTGGTGACTGTGAGCAGAGCTGTAATAACCTTTACTGACCACTAGAGCTTTGACTGTGTCACTGATGAGTCTCTTCTGCTCCTCCAGCTCAGAGATTTCTGTCCTCACCGCCTGGAGCTCCTGCCACACACACACCTACAATGTGGACACAAACACAATCAACTGAAAATCCAGTAAAACAATGGGCTCCCCATGTCCTCTCCATTTTCCACCACACATTTATTATTAGCCACAATGTCATATTCAATAAAGAGTATTTTTATATGTCTTAAAACATGTCTTTAATTTCAATGCTTCAATGCTGACACATTTGTATTTGTTATAGACCTTTTCAAACTTGACAACATAAACATTATAAATGGGTCCCTCTGTATTTCCGGTTGCAACGGTTGTTAATGCAGTAGCTGACAGGAAGTAGACTTGGACCAAAGCTGTTGCCCTAGCAACAGAATGGCAATGATAAGGTCTATATGAGACACCAACCATAGGTCATTCCTCAACATACAGTACTGCAGTATGCACATTAGTTATTGAAAAATGCTTTGACACAATACATAACGTGAATGTCGGAGTGAATGACACTTTTGTCTCACTTTTGCAATGTAAATACTGTAAATCTACTGTTATGGATATGTGCAATAACATGCTGATCACTCTGTGCAATAATT
>CAKAKR010066412.1:0-93574 GCA_916700685.1 Adelosebastes latens | reverse complement strand
ATACTTCCAGCTGAGCTGTATATGTTTAATTCATAAAGGCTTGTGGATCACTCAAAAGTCTTTTATTTTTTTGACTGCAGGCGGTTGTACGGAGACAATGATGCCACATTTCCTCAGCGGACTGGAAACATGCAAAACAAAAGGCTCCACGTATGAAAGCTTCATCCAAGTCTAAAGCGCCAGACCCACAAATTAGCAGCTGAATGATGCAGGTGACACATTGTTTCTGATTTCACCGTGCCGCTTCGCCTTTAATAGAAAGAAATCAGAAGTAGAGAAGTGACAGTAGACATTCAAAGCAAATCATAAATGGGAAAAGTCCTCCGCTTGAGTTCTTCAATAGAAACATAGTAGAATAAAATGACTTCAGATAAAGAATATTCATAAATAAGTCTCACTCTCCTGCTCTCTGTCAGAGGAGTGCTCATACGGTATATTAATAAGAAATCATAAAAGAAAATTAATTACAAAATGATACCTTTAACAGTATAATGAGTGACTCACCATAAAACACTGGTATTTCTAATATTATATTGGATGGGATTTCTTGCTGTATGTAACTCTTGGCAAATGGCTGACTTTTCTAAAGACCGCACGAGAAACTAAAATACATACTTTGCATGCTTTTGAGGCGATCTTCAAAACAAATCAATCTGCTCGATCTGGAATGGCCAGCTCCCCCCGCACTGTCGAGATGGGAAAGACGCCCATGTTTATGGCTTGTGGCAAGAGGTTTAAAAATACTGTGCATTTACATTATAACACTATATCCATTCAATTTTGGTTGAAAGGAAAAGTTTGTAGCATTTCGAGGGATCTCTTGGCAGAAATGGCTTATAATATTCATAACTATGATTTCATGAATGTAATTAGTTCACCTGAAACTAAGAATCGTTGTGTTTTGAGCGGGTCCTCTTTACGAAGTCCGCCATGTTTCTACAGCAGCCCAGAACGGACAAACCAAACACTGGCTCTAGAGAGAGACTATTGCGTTTTACGTTACCTGAAGCCCACAGTTGTTCTCCAACACGCTTGTGAAACTGCGGTAATGTGAGAGTGCTAAACCGTAGTACCGCCAGCCGTAGTGTTATAAGGATGGCCTCTGAGCAAGGCGAACGGCGTTACCACGGTGGGGTATTCAGTTGGTTGCAATCTGCAACCACACCACTAGATGCCGCCAAATCCTACACACTGTAAACTTTAATTACATTGACTGATTGACGTTGGCTGACAAGAGGCATGCGTGTTTGCTTAGTTTTGAAGCACTTTCCGTGGGAACACGGATATATCTGAACTTTCCGAAGATTTTCACAGTTACCAAACAGAACAACTGGAAGGAGTCGCTAGTGCTGCAACAAAGGTATAATCCCTCACTGGCTTCCCACCACCAAATATTGCCACTTTTTTTCTTTTTTTCCAAAAATCAGGTACATTACAGCTTTAAAAAGACAAGGTCATAGAGGGGTAATGTCAATTATATAAATATAACCTGATTATTGCAAGACTAGCCTATTGTTGCCCTGTTGTTACCATGTTATTGCTTAGATTTTCTGAGATACGCTTTACAGTAATACATGTTCATGCGCTGCTATCACCCTAATATTACCAATATATGCTCACTGTTATTAACAATATTACCTGTTGTTCCCAAAATAGTATCATCTACGTCCATGCCCTCTAGAAAGACACATCATTTTTGTGGATTATACTTTTCTAATATCAATATATTGAAGTACTGTATAGGTTACTTTGGTATTTTATCTGTCCATCCCTTACCGACACCATCATAAAACAACACATTATTCATGATTCTTCATAATCAGTCACTGTAACAAGAACTCAGTGAAAAATTCCTTATAAGACTGAAGTAAACATGAACAAGGTGATCTGGTAATATTGGTGTCAAGTCCCTTCCTTATTAAGAAATAATAAAGCATACACAATAACCTTGAGCGAGCCTTAACAAAACAATCAGGCGGAGTGATGGATGAACTTGACTGCGGAGGAAGTGCACAGTATAAATGCATCCCCCACCAGCTCAAGTTATTTGCTCTAGCATTCACTCGGTTATTCAGTCAGTCAGTAGGGGAGCCGAGGCTTAAATCAATCCATTAGATCCATCCATCATCTCAGTATCTCAGTGGGAGACAAACACTGATGGATCTGCTCACATCGACTGGCATTCCACCTTAAAAATGGGGCTTGCTCCTGTGTGCTCCGGAGTGCATGTACGGTGTACAGAAGAGAGAAAAAGACAGTATATTTGAGTTTAACTGTTTAGTACTGACACGATGAGGCGTGATATACATTTTTAGGTTTGTCTTTGAAAAAAGAAATATAAGACTGACACACTAAGAGCAGTGAAAGCAGAACCCCAATCACTCATCACGTTTCGTTGACAGCGAGTGACTGCTGCCAAATCCTGTTAGATTTTCCTTGTATATTATTTATTTATTATTATTATTTATTAATATTTATGACATGTATTGATAGACTATCATTTGGTATACTATGTGTTGACGTTATTTGGTGGGAAATTCAAACGCTTGTAAAACCCCGAAATGATTGAAATCTTTCACATTTTAGTTTGCAGTCCATTTGAAAATGTTTACTCCTCTTTGCTGTCATCCCTGAAGCAAAGACGCATTCAGCATCTTAAAATGATAAGTAGGAAGATAGATGAGACAAACCTTAAACAACAAACTGACAAGTGACAGCACTAATGAGCAGTTAGAAATAAAGAAGTAACCAAGTACGTTGGCAGCAGCTTTTCCTTTTCTTTTTTTTTCTTTTTTAGACAAATAAAACGGTTTCAGTATCTGTTTGAATTGCTGCAAGTTTTCCAGGAGTGTAAACAGATTAAATAATTAATAAAGTGTGTTTGACACAGAGATGACAGGTATGTTCACTCTGGAAATGAGAAACTAATGGATCAACACGTGAGGCACGAGTCAGTAATATGCCGAGCAGCCAATCAAGAACAGAGAAAGAGGATATAAAATAGAAGTGTACCAATCGGCCAGATTTAGTGAGAAATGTAGAAGTTTGTTTGTCTCAGAGTTGTATGTTTTTCCTGCTAGAAGACACGATGCAGAGTCAAGAGGTTGCCTAATTAGCTAGTGTCAGTGGTGAAGTTATACCTAACTAAGTTAGAGTAAGCTAAAATACATTAAAGGTGCTTTATACAAGTTGTTCCCAACCTATGTTCCTTGAAGCCCCCTGAAGTCATCACCCTAAAAAAAACAAAACTGAATTAAATCTTCAATTTGAATAAAGTGATTCAGTGATTCAAAGTGATTAACTTTCTTTAATGAATATAACTTCTCAGTTTCGTGAGCATAAATAAAGTGATGAAGTCTTGATGGATCCGCCAAGCGAATGCAGATACATAGGCTATGATCTTTTTTTGTAACGACTTAATTAATGTTCTATAATAACGTTAGAATTTAAAATAGATCTTTTAATTGTGGTTAAATAAATGTAATTTATGGTGTTGTTAGATTGCTGCTAGACCGCCTTGTTAATACAGTTGCTGCCTCTCTTTGTGTGCGTCAAGAGGGAGAGCAAATTGTTTCTTGACCGCAGTGAAATGTTGTTTTTGAAAGGCTAAACGCCAACAAATACGGATTGAAGCAAAATATTTCATTAGATTTTGCTACTAAGTAGCAAAACAATATATATATTTTAAATAGTTTTATATACAGATTTGTGTATAAATTATCCAGTAAGTGTATTATTGTGATTTTAGTTAAGAGTAAATCTAATTTTGACAACCTCAGAGCAGCCAAACCCTGTGATCTTTGGCGCCCCCCCCAAGGGGGATGCGGACCCCAGGTTGGGTACAACTGCTCTATACGATATCCAGAGCATTAATATAGCTGCAAACAACTATTTGCTATGTAAAGATATAGAGTATTAATGTCTCCCTGAGCAGAGAATGAAGTCACTCTCCCTCTGTGTGTGTTGTAATCCGAGCTTCTCCGTGCTTTGTTTGTATGGCCGGGCCGTGCCTTTTAGCGCATGTTCATGAGCGTGCCCCACTGGCTAGCTCATGGTCGCCGCTCTGCACTGCTCTCATGTGGCGGTTTCAGCTGATAACGCCGTTCCGACTGATGGCGTTGTCGTGGAAGCGTAGCACCAACCCTCCGGTTCCTCCCTTAAGTTAACACTGTTAGCTCGGTCGGCCCTGTTGTCCTTGTTTGCACTGTTAGCACTGATAGCAGTGATGTGCCGGCTCAGTTGTCGCCATGTGGGGGCAATAGAAATGCTTTTTTTTTTTAGTAGTATTTGGAATATATTGTGCTTTGTAATATCTTGGCATCTCAGTTACCAAGAGTCCATCTGCTTTAGAGGACTGTGAAGTTTCAGCCATCGATAGGATATTAAAAACAGTTTCAACAGTATTATTTTCTTGCCAAACTAAATAATTGCATATGATATTTTTACACATGAACAAGGCACAGTGCTGCACAACATGAATCATCAAAGTTTGGCACTGTAGACTGCAACATCCTCACATTACAGAACATTTTTGATGGTGAGGAGCTCCGTATTACAGTGTAGTGGATAAAGATGACCTTGTCCAATCCAGGATATTTGGACATGCTGTGAGGAGGAGCCGGGAAAGGAACCAACACTGCTGTGAATAGTGGACCACCTGCTCTACCATGTGAGACACTGTCAGCACTCAGGTCAGATGCTGATCAGGTATTAAAACTGCTAACTGTAAAGCCTCACCTTTAAAACCTCCATTTCTTTTTCACATCGAAAGGTCAAATGTATGCGTCAACTATTTACATATCTGTATGTGCAAGCTAAAAATGTAATGAAATCTGAAATGAAGTATCCCATACTTTTTCAATTTTCTTCACATATATTTGATTCTCATCACTTGTCCACCTGCAGCAGATAAAGTATGTGACCTTTTCGTCGTTCACTAGTATGCAGAGCGGGTGTCTATTAGAAAAAGTAGCTGAAGAGCAGCGATAAAACAGCTGTTAGCAGTAGGAGATGTGAGCCGAGCCAGAGAACTCCAGCCCAGGCTTTGAAGGAAGGATAAGGATCAGACCACCGTCTATTGCCTCTGCATATCTAACTCCCATCAGTCTCTCTTGGGCAGCAGCTGCAGTGGAGAAATTAACTTGGTGCTCACTCTCACATGACATGTGACACTGGAAACCCCGCTGCCACCAGATGGGGCACACCGTGGACCAGATTTACTACATGAAACATGATTCTCAGTAAAGTTTTTAAACAAATGAATATGAGAAATACAATCCTTGTCTCCAAAAATGACATTCCCATGCAACTAAATTGCATTCTGAATTACATTTGGAAGGAAATGTATTTTGTCGCGGATTACGTTTGCCTTTGACGTATCGAAAATACCCTTGTAAGTCTGGGGACAGCCGCAGCGAGTGACGTAGTAAAGCGAGCAACACACAGAACAGGCGACGGAGTATATCGAGCGACCGTTAATGAAAATATGTCGAATAGAAACGTTATTGAATGATAACCAAGCCCCCAGGAAGAGTGCCAGGCTTTGAAGCAAATTTTCATAGTGGCCAAACGGCGGTACTACAACATCTGTTTGTCACGTGATGCCATTGGGCTGAAAAAGACTTTTCCCCATAGACTTACATTGGGAAAGAGACGTCCGTAAATCAGCGGATAATTTTTTTGAGGAGAATCAACTTCCCAGTATGAACACTCTAATAGCCCTTATTTAAATCATTAGGTCCTAACAGTTGTAAAATACACTAATCCAGAGTTATTCTCTTCCTCCGTTCATGTGAATGAGACCGAGGCTGGACCAAGGGCTGGGAGGCGGAGTTAAAGGAAAACACTACTGCGCCTGCTCCATGGGCCCAATGGATGCGGACGATCGCCGGATGATCCGGGTACTTTATCACTTGTCAGTCGAGCCATTTTGGCTTCATGCAGCACTGAGCAACTCTCATAGGAATGAACGGGAGCCCGCCTAGAACGCTGTATCCAATCCTCTTTATACATTATACATCTATGGGTATAACAAGCGAGAAAGTCCACTACTGGTTGGCGGGGGGAGACTCAGGAGACTGGTGTTTGTGTCCTGTGTGAAACGTAGTCATTTCTTGCCCATGTTTTAAAGTAATTTTAAGCCAAATCATGGTGTATTTTTACTAAGTCTAACCAAGTAGTTTTGTTGCATTTTGGTTTTGTTTTATTTCAATGTAGAAGTCATTTTAAGCCAAACCCTGATGTATTTTTTACTAAACCTAATTAAGTAGTTTTGTTGTGTTTTCGTTTTGTTTTGTTTCCATTTACAACGTTAATCACGTGTTTAAAACTTTAAAACTGCGACCGTAATCCGGGAAAAAATATGTTTCCCTCAGAACATATATTACAATATTTTGGTTATGCAGTTTAGATGTATGGAAATGTAATTTTGTGGCAGACAGGGTTGGAAATACATACTGTATGTGTTTTTGAATTGCAATTTTGAAGATGAGGCCAGAACATTCATATTAACATAATGTCAATAAAACATGCTGCAACTTAATTTAAATACCAAAATATATCAATAAATGAAAAGCATGGCAGTCAATATAAGATAAGTCAAATCTGACAACAGATGTACTGAGAAAGAAAACATGTTTATTGAAACCTATGAAAAAAAATATCCCGTCACATTTTCCCTCTGTCATTGTACTCCGCAGGGCCAAACTGGTTG
Organism: Adelosebastes latens; assembly: GCA_916700685.1. Lineage (NCBI taxonomy): Eukaryota > Metazoa > Chordata > Actinopteri > Perciformes > Sebastidae > Adelosebastes > Adelosebastes latens. The sequence continues at coordinate 86,862 of CAKAKR010066412.1, read as the reverse complement.
AGTCAGATCAGGCCTGTAAGCATTAGTCATCCAGCCACCCAATGACTAATGGCGTTGTTTTGAAGAATGCAGCATGCCTCCACAATGCTGCACACCTTCATGGCATGTAGAAAGTCCAGCCCTTTGTGTCATCGAGGCCACAGAATTAGATTTTGAAGATGCCAAATTGTAACAACGCCTCTCACCTGTTACGGGAAGGCTGCGACCGTGTGCTGCCGTTTAATGAAATCACAAGCCAAGGTTGCAGAGGATACTCTCCATCGCCTTTGAGACCAACTCCAAAAATCAATACAGCTCACACGTACACAAAAACTGTAGGCCTATTATTGTAATGTATGAGTATTAACAAATACAACACAGTTGCCAAGTAGCATCATTTTGTAGACGTGGCTGTTGCTGCAGATAGAATTAAAATAAATGACTTAATCATTGAGTATATACACATCAAACAAGCTAAAGCACTGAAACATAATGATAGATCACACGTGTAATGTAACATTAATAATTAATATTAGCTATTTCAACAACCGCCACAATGACAGCATGCCTATATCGGCAGCAGTGCTTGAAGTGGGGAAAAAAATAAGTGGCAGTACTCTCTTACTCACATGTTGGCGTGTGTATCGGCTGCTATCAGCAATCTCTTGAGACTTATTCCTATTTATTCTTTATTTCTTTAAGCATGTTATACTGTATCAGTCACAATCAGTTGTGATTTTATTGCTATATTATTATACTTGGGCTGTGCATCTTCTATAGTAGGCCTATAATACTCCCAATAATATTCAAACTGGAACATTAGGGGTTAAGGTGGTGTGTTTAGTGTTAATAGTTAAAATGCTTTCCTGTGTTATTTGTAGCCTATAGTCGGGTATCATTCAGGTTTTAGGAGCAGTGTCCCAGTCAGGATGCTCCTACATATTATACAGAGACACATTCTGAATTTATACAGTAAATAAAAGGTATAGGAGATATAGAAAATAAAATTTGAAGGTTTGAAGGACCATTGTTATTACTAGTTAACTGATCATATTATTATTTACACATATCACAGCCTTCCTCTGAACATTGAATTATTCTGGAAACGTTTGCCCTAAAAGAGCAGATTCAGAAAACATTTAAATAATGTTTTATTCATTCAATTTGTTCACAAATTAAAAAGTTATGATGAACAGTTCACTAATTATGTATATGTGTATTGATAATTACGCATCCTCGTTCTCACCCCATGCTATACGACGGCTTGTCCAGATGCTCCCCACATTTTACTCACTCAGTGAAAACAGTTACATCCATTGACAGCTGAGACATATTGGCTATTATATAGACACACCAGAATGCAGGGTAAGTGATATATAGGTGTATGAAAACATGATATTCACAGTTACTCTTGAATCCATATTTTTCCTGCAGGCCTGCGTAGTGCAAGACATACACTAGCTTAACATCAGGTCGGTGCGTACAACAGCTTCGTGCATCATTTCCTCGGTGCATAAAGCATTCCCGGCTGTGATGAACAACTTGTGTGGAAAAGCACAGTTTTGGCTGTGATTGCCTTCGTTCAGTTTGATACTGTAGTTGTTTGACAAGCATTTTTTTGCCAACAAGAAAAAGAAAAGTATTCATTGTTGCGTTAATATGCATGGAAAGCATGGTGACTAGATTTAGATTAGATTCCACTTTATTGTCATTGCACAGAGAACAGGTGCTCAGACAATGAAATGCAGTTTAGCATCTAACCAGAAGTACAAAAAGCAGTAAAGTGCAGAATAACTGTACACACCTCTAGAATTTAAATTTAAATTCAAAAGAGATGTTGTTTCCCCCGTGGCTGCTGTATATCACTCCAGGATTATCACACTTTGCAACATACTGGGCAACAGAACTAGATGTCAATCAGAAGTAACTTCTTCATTTCCAAGCTGTCAGAGCATCACAGCACTGAGATCACTGCCTTTCAAAAGGGGAAGAACGATACTGATGGAAGTCATTATGAATTGATTACACATGTGCAAGAAGCGATGTCATACCACATGAATCACAACAACAGCCAGGTTATTGCAACATGGTTATATTGCAGAAAGGTTTGGCCTGTGCAACACATCCCAACTCGTCACATACTGATGCTTTGTCAGACACTTCGGCGTCACTTTACGGTTGCAGTAAACACAAAAACACTTGCCTAGGTTTAGGCAACAAAACCACTTAGTTGGGTTTCGGAAAAAACAACATGGTTGGGCTTAAAGCTACTACGTTTGAGAAGTAAAAATGAAACTAAACATTGTAAACACGGGACACGAACAGCTGTTTGTAAATTGAAACTAAAACTTAACGGGACACAGGACATGAACAGCGGTCCCCTGGATGAAAGCCTTATGTGTTTTCGATCCAAACACCACCCCTCCTATCTCCCCTGTGCGTGCTTTTTTGCTATTTAAACTACGTCACAATACTCCTGGAGCACGTTCTCTGAGTGTTTAATATTGACGCGGATGAGTTTACAATGTAGTTTAATTGAAAGCCCGGTACGATCCTTCCAATGATAATAATCCCGCTTTATTACCAATTGCACACTGGACAAACAGGAGTGCATTCCCATTGGGTGATATCTTTTAAATATTTTTGGGGGTATTTTTGTGCCTGTATTAGAGACAGTAGGGAGATGACAGGAAACACGGGGGAGAGAGATACATCAAAGGTCCCAGGCCAGACACGATCCAGGGACATTGGAGTTCATGGTCAGCGTCTAAACCCCTAAAGCAACGTCCCAACTGTGGTTGATATTTGCAGAAGCATGGATACTTTATAGTTCCAGGATAAGATAAGCAGCCAAGTTGATTTTGCCCCCCCCCCATGCCAGCAGAATGGAGCTTGAGGTGGACATCTGCAGCACCTGTTGTTGTGGCAGCCCAGGACTGCCTGAGGTTTCAGCAGAACTCTGGCAATGATGATTATGTGTTACTAAATAAGGAGAACAACTGCTTTAAAAATGGCAGAGTTATTCCTGCATTCCTTGACTTTGACTTTGGATCAGTTGCAACTTCATGGGCAGGGAAGAGATTTTGTAGACAATGTCATGCAACAGTTAGCGCATGTACGGCTGCATGCCTATGGGGACAGTTACAGGTTTTAAAGACTTTGACTCTAACCTGAAAACAGTCCTTGGTGCACCTTCTGTACCTTCTCTAATCACCCCCCCGTGCTCCCCGCCATCACCTTCTGTCATCACACAAACCTGGCAGGTTGCATTGGGAAGTGAGGAATGCAGAGCTCAAAGGACAGAGAAAGTGTTCTCCAGTGAAACATCTGCTGAGATGGTTTGGAGCTGTATTTTGTGTCAGATCATGTCACCGGCAATTACTGTAAATTGCATCAGTGCACTTCTGTGCAACGGCTGATATAAACTAGTTCACAGCTATATAGTACTTGTAGTGCCTGTGACTGTTAACGTTTAAGGCAGTAAACATGATTGGCTGCTGATGGGTGATGCCACAGAATTCCAGGCGGCAGAAACATTCGGCATTAACAGACTATTATTTACTTTCACCATGCAGTGCTGCTGGCTTCTGGCCAGTCCAACTGTAATACTTATCTCTGTCAGATTTCTTCAAATTGATGTGATCATTAAAAAAAAAGCAGTAACAACTGAAGCTTTTCCATCAGCGTTATTTTACAGGTGTGGCTGCTGACGTCGTCACAGTTCTTAACTCACCCACATCAGGAATGCTAATTGATTGTTATTGACAGTTTGGTAAAACCCCACAGCCGTCGTCCAATCAGCCTAGAAACCATAACCAGGCACAGCAGGTCTGAGGCACAGCTCTGGATTTCTCCACACATGGAAGCAGTGTGCATGGGGTTGTAGCTAATAATAGAGATACATCATTACAGAGTGTGGACGGGAGGAAGACACAAAAATAAAAGTGTAAGGAACAGATTAAATGGATTACGGTGTGTTTATCTGCTCTAATGTAAACTACAATCGTTTGCATGCCTGGTTAACTAGCTTACCACCTACAGTAGTAAATGAGCGTTACAAAAGATGCTCTATAAGAAAGATGACTCATTACAAGCTCCGCCAATGGTTTGAAATGGCACTTCCTGTGTCCTAAGTGGGCGTGGTCATGGTGCGTTCGCCTCCGCCCCCCCACCTCGTTTGGAAGTGTTGTGAATGTCGTGTGGATGGATGAAGGCAGATTGGGTTATATCTGCATAATGTTTGTATATTTTCTTTTGCTAACATTAGATATTTACACGGCTAACAGCCATGTTTAGCATTACGAAAATTAGTTATCAAGGGCGTTAATTGCCAGATCTCGTGAGAGTGTGTTGCTGAGATGGAGAAAGGTCTTGAACAAAGTTAATTTTCTCCTGATTTGTCCGTCTGAACAATGCCATTTGAGTTTCAGAATGTTTGGAAGATGTGTGGCTTGTGAAAAATGGGTCCAATGTTTACTTTGGTGACTATGGGATGAAAGAATCAGCCATCATGTGTGTTCACGTTCACTTCTCCCATTGGAGTTAATAGATTCAGACATTACGCTAGTCTCCTAAAGGACACAGATACAGGAAACTGACTCTCAGTGCGCAGTCGTTACGTCCAAAAGAGAACATTATAAACTAACCTATAGGTTCAAAATATATCATGTATGTAGCAATCACATGCATCTTTAAGACTCCTTTTACAAGAATCTGGTGTCAAAGTGAGTCAACTGGAAACATTAAAGAGTCAATCAGAGACAGCGTTTTTAACACGCAGAGCTAATGCTACCTTAAATAGCTTGCTTGATTAGCTATCTAGCTTTCGTAAAGTTTCCAATGGTAAAATTGGCTGCTGCTGGCTGGAATTGAGAAGCCTGCTTTTGTCTATCTATGTCTGAATTGTTGTTTCAAATATTAGTACAAATTTCAAGTGGTAAATCCAACATGATCATTGTCAACTGGATATTTGCCGTGCGACAAAGGAAAGCTTGACAAGCATAACATCAGTAATTACGGAGGCATAGCTTAGGAGGTCAAATTTAAGGGCGGTATATTTAGTCTGATTTATTTAAGAATTCATCATCTGAGCTTGAGCGATTGAAAGCCATGCATTTGTGTGTGACAAGATGACCTCATTAACCAATTTAGTACCCATGTGCTGTAAAAATCATAATGGATACTTGAGCATTGCTGGTGGAAATGCATCACACAATCTGACACTTTATTAGTGCAAATACTGTGCAGGTATTAGGACAAACCTTTCATTTAAAGATTACAGCACCACGGAGAGAGACAGATATAAAGCAGATTGATTCTTTATGTGACTCTATGCAGTAATGAAACAATAAAAAATAATTACTGAATTACTTTCATATGCAAAGATTGTTCCTTAGCAATTTACTTCCCATGGTAACGGCGCCATTTCCTCTCATCTCCTCATTGTGCCACAACTCCATCAACCAGGCTTTTATCAGTGCTTCAGCAGCACACGTTTCTGTGCTGCTATGACCTCCCAGTTTGCCTCTCCTTGTTCCACAGCACTGCATTAACCAATCCAGTTTGCCACTGCGCCTGAATTGGTTTAATTAAATCCAGGGGCCTTAACACAGTCATGAATTTCAAAGAGTGCAGGGATGCATGAACGCATAAGCCAAAAAACCTACACCAGCTTGGTCCTGCCAACTAAACGTTTGATCATCAATAGTTGATATTCATGCAGTGCACCCAGAGGTCCTAAAATTGAATCTCATATTCTTTAATATTCCTGTGTTCATACCCATGCATATTAATCATAGGATTTAAATCATGAGAACTGATTTGTCTCTAATGGACTGTACAACGCATCTTTATCAGTTTTCTTAATTCCTTTTCTCCTCTCAGGTGCTTAAGCTGACATGAGACCACATAATTAATTCACTTAGTGTATAGACGACAAGGCAATCAGTCAATGTGAAAGACAGCAAGATTAATTCAGGCTTTTTATATTGATGACTGCCGGCTGAATATTATATATACATTAATGAAATTGTTCATAAGCACTGAGAGAGCTACAATATAATGAATGGCCATAGCATAAGGGGGTGCATATATTATTTCCAGCCTGGTCGAGTAGCATGTTCCTGCAGTAGAGGAAGCTGCAGTTTCAAGACTGCAGTCCTATATCGCATGTCTAGGACGCTAGTTTTTTGTGAAGCCTACTGTCTTCAGTGTAAATGCTGGTTTAATATTCACACGGGAGAAGTTTGCCTTCAGGGCTTTCTGCCAGAAAGGGTTTATTTTAACTCAAACCATTCCTAAACCTAACCAAGCAGGGTTGTTGCCTCAACCTGAGGAGATTTTTGGCAGAAAGGGCACTCTGTCGTCCTCCGCTGTACAAACAGGGAGGCAGTTTGCAAAGCTTAAGTTACGTAACAAATGTAACGTTACTTTTTTAACCCTAACCATGGTCTTTTCATTCCTAAACCCTAATGAAGAAGTTTTGTTGACGAAATATACATTGTTTCCGTGGTGGCGGCACGTAACTTAACACATTATTACCTACCATAACCATACCTAACCGTGATGGCTTCACAACATTAAAGGGACTCTATGTAAGAATCAGAAATTGCTTGTTAACGGTGACACCTGTGGCCGTTAAGTCAACGAAAGTCAGCGTCCTGTTGCTCGTGCTCGCGCTCGTGCTCGCTCTACATAGACATGAGCGAGCATCGATCAAAACAGTGAGGCGACACACATCAGCTAAAACCACAATATCACTCCATATTTCACCTGCTTGGTAGTAATGTTAGCTGACCAGACGAAGGTCTCTCCATGAATCGATGCTGATAATGTGTTTTCCTGCTTCAGCCTCCCGACCGCGGTCGGAGAGACACCGGAGTTTTGGTCGGAGACGATAACGTTACTTACTCCGGAGCCCCGTCACTTCACTCAGCAGCAGGAAACGACACGGGAAACCTCTGTTGGTCTTGAGGAGCTGCAGCATTTATTTTTGTACAAACTTCCACTGTACATTCACTAGATATTCTCAGAGCTAAACTAACTCTTCTGCAGTGTGCATGCACGTGAGAGTGGAGCGAGTGAGAACGAGCGCAGTGTGTGAGTGAAGGCAAGCAGGCAGCGGAGCAGAGTACAGCAGAGACTCCGGCCCTGGAGACCAAAGCTACTGTATCTCCTGTGTCTTCTGGCCGCGGTCGGGGGGCAGGAGCAGGAAGAGTTAACACTGTTTTGCATGACTGGCTTCACTAGATATAACTTTGCAGTTTTGGTGCTTCCGTGTTGCTTGAATAGTCTGAACAGCGTAGCCACACGCAAGTGCGCATGGGACACCGACCCGCAATGATTTATAAGAAGTTACAAACAGTAGCTAGCTGACGCATCAGCCTAGCAGCCTATCAGGGATGAGATCCCATTATTTCTATAATGCTGGTCTTCAAAACACCAGGGAGGAGTATATATATGCATACTGTAATGAAACCTAAGCCTCACTTAATGCTAGAGTGCAAGTAGCTGTGTGCTTCCTGTGTAATCCTCTGTAAGCATTTCCTGGATCCTTGGGAAATTTCATCCCTCCCTATTCGGAATTGTTAGGAGGGAGGAAGGAGGGAAAGAAAAGAGAAAGGGAGTGAATTACTGCTGAGCTGATGCTTAGTGATGCCTAACACTAATTACATTTTTGCTGCTGTTTTAATGGAGTTTACATAAAGTCTTGTGGCAACCATGTGGGGAGCAGAGGTACCTTGTTTTCATTAGATTGATCACTGATGCGGAAAGCACCTAGAGTATTTTTGTTTCTAAAAATCTTAGTATTGTGCTGTACGTGGGCAAAAGTCATTCACTACGTCTGCCTGTAATGTCAATGCAAAGCTGCTGGTGACATTCTTGGAATTCTGTCAAACCAGGGCGAAGAGAGAGCAGGCACAGTGTGATATATTGCTTTTCCACTGTGATAAACATTAACGCTGTTATGAAGACCTTTTGCTCCGCAGGATGCTAGAGTGCATATTGGGGGGGTGGTGGGTGGAGGGGGTCAAGTGAAAAGCAGCTGAGATAAGGTTGATGTATGTGATATGCTTGAAGAACCACCATGTGTCAAGCATGTGGTAGTGTGTAGCTTCACTCCTGAGGATCCACAGTCTTTGATGTGCGCTCTAATTAACTTACCTCCAGTCTTTGATCAGTAATTTTCATTAAGACCTCATATGTTCTCACTTACTTAGTCTCCGTACGACAAACTATTGACAGCCTGTGTTGTAGAAAACCGGGCCAAGGCCACCCTCTCTGTTATTAGCCTGCTTTTGCATAACATGATTAATGATTTTCTTTGTCGCAGCATATATTACATATCGGCTACAGCATAAGGTAAGATAAGGTAATGCATTCGTTATCCAGCTTCAAGAACAAAAGGCTAACAAGGGTTATTTTATATATAACGTACATGTTTTAAAGAATCAATGCTTTATATTTGTGGGGAAATGTGTCATTAGGGTGATTCCTGAAGGAAACCAGTCTTTCTGACGATGCCAATTCTATCAAACGTCTTCACATCAGTAAATGTGATGTGTATAAAAATGCAGATTGTATAATTAAATAGGAGTCAATGGGCAGAGAGTTCAAACTGGGCCTTTACAGCCACGCTAGCGGCATGGCCCTTGGGGATGGCAATTAGTTGGTTGGTCCACCACTTTGGTCCAGACTTAAATATCTCAACAACCAAACCGGTCTCACAGGAAGGCGTATAAATAGAACGACATTACACAGACATTCCGCGTATCATGCGGACGCATTTTGGCTTTTCACGTGTCATTTGTATGCCACGCAACAAAACTACGGTAACGTCCATAGTTAGGTTGAAGCAACAAAACCACTCACTTAGGTTTAGGAAAAACGTCATTGTTGGGCTTAAAATAACTCTTAAAAATGTAACATGAGTATGGAAAACACGTCACAAAAGTCACTAACATAACTTACAAAACAAAACACTGGTCTCAAACAACGGTCTCCCACCCGCCATAAGCATTCTTTCTTGGTTTTTATTCCCGGTCACTAGCTCTGTCGTAGCATATTTACGCGGAGCGTTTACATTGCAGTAGGTACAGACTACATGCCGTACAAATGACATGCCAAATGCAAGAAAAGTTCTTATTGGACGCTAAATGCCTTGCACATTATCGTGGCATTCATACGCCTTTTTGTGTGAACGGGCTGCAACAACTGGATTGCAACACAATTTTGTACAAAGATTCATGCTCCCCAAAGGATGAACCCTATCAACTGTGGAGATCCCCTGACTTTTCCTCTGGTGCCACCATGAGGTTGGTCCACCATATTGGTCCACACTGAAATGACTTGACAACCAGACTTATTGGATGGATTGAAATCTTGTACAGACATTCATTTTTTCCACAGAATTAATCACTTTGGTAATCCTTAAGTGCCATCATTAGGTCAAAAACACTTTTGGACACAAGAGATTTATGACCAATTCACTGCAAAACTAATGATATCCCCATCAGCCTCAGCTGTACTTTGTGTTTAGAACTATTTAAAAGTGTTAAATTCAAAATTCAGAGTATATCTATTGCCTCCACATGGCTCTCAACATGGCGAAGGCTGAGCCGGTGGCTTGCAGCTAACGATGCTAACAGCGTTAACAGTGCAAACAGCGGCAACAGTGCTGACAGAGCTAACAGTGTTAACGGAACCGAAGGGTGAGTGCTACGTAGGCTACGCTTCTATGACAGTGCCGTCGGTCGGGATGGCGTTATCAGCTGTAACTGCCGTATGAGCGCAGTGCACGCTCAGCACACGCGGCTGGCCCCAGGCTATGTAAACAAAGCACAGAGAAGCGACTTCATTCTCTGCTCAGGTAGACATTACTCCTCTATATCTTTACACAGTAAATAGTTGTTTGCTGCGATATTAATGCTCTGGATATCAGATCCTTTAGCGAATGTTACCATGCCAACACATTGACAAACATACATGCTAAATGTTTTAGTTACATGTGTGGCGTGAATGTTAGGCTGGGTTCATCATCAAAAAGTGAATTTACATAATAAAACCTACAAGAACATAGAGCTGATCTCCCCTTTATCTACTGTTATGCCTCCATAGAATATGGTTTGTGCTAATTTTACTCCTGTTTGCACATACCTTAACCTTGCCTTCACTTCGTTTTGTGTTTATCATTACGAAGAGGCAATTTAATCTTCTTTTACTCATCTTTCCGCATTAGCCATCATCATGGTTGGTGAGAAATCAGCAGCTTTATACATAAATGAAGGTTATTCTACCACTGGGATTGTGAAAGCAAGACCTTGATGGCAGAGCAGCGCTGAATTCCTGCATTTCCATAACCCTAGACTCCAGCCTTGTATTTTTCATACGCTGATGCATTATGTGTAGTAATTTCTAGTAAACTTGAGGTCATGTAGATATTCATCTGTTAAAATATTCAACGGTGGACATGTGAAGCATCTTTGAATTGCCTCGATATTGCAAATGGATTTCTTTGTGGTCCGTACCATAGGCACTTCATTTCATTTTACTAGATGTCAATGCGGGATTGTGACTTTTTGGGGCTTGACTTTTTGTATTTTTGTGTGTGTAAATTAACTTTTGGTAGAGTTGCTGTGACTTTGTCAGCTGGGATTTTGAACATTTGGACTGCAAATCTCTCAATTTCGAAGGAATAAAACATGCCAACATTTGTCTTTTCATCACAAGAAATCTCTTAAAAGTCACTTGTGGTGTCAGTCTGGTATGTTTTCCTATTGATTTCATCATTTTACATCAGAAGAAAATATAAGATTGGAATTCTGATAACGTTTGGCTTTCTGTTGTATGATTGGGTTGAATTGTTTTCAGTAATTGCCTTTCTTTTATAAAGACCTATATATAGTTTCTTGCCTTATTGTCTCCAGTATTGATTGCAGACCGAAATAATTTTAATAGGAGAGACTTCAGAGATCAAGTCCAAAATACGCTGGAGCACACGGGTTTAAGGCAACAACCAAATGTTTGGATGCCAAGCGCGTCTTCATTAGGGTCAAACAAATCTGAGACTCACACATTCTCTTAAATAACCTCCTCTAATCAGGAACTGATTGAGCACAGGCTGGAAGAATGGGGAGGCGATAATAAGCTGCATGCAGGTCTACAAGTCTTTGTGAGACGGTTGAAGCGTGTGGAACCTCCTTCCTTCACTCAAAATAATTTTTTAGCTTTTTAAAGAGAACCTATTGTTCTTATTTTCAGGTTCATACTTGTATTTTGGGTTTCTAATAGAACATGTTTACATGCTAAAATAAAAAAAAAAACGCTTTATTTTTCTCATACCGGCTGTTTCACCTCTTTTCACCCTCTGTCTTTTAGCTCCTCATGATTTTTTTTTCAGATTACCTGTCTCATGCACTACTGTCAGGATATAGCGACTGTTTTATAAAAAATAACTTTTTTTAATCATATTTGCTCTCGCCTACTTCAGCTTTAATACAATTCTACATTTTAATATTACAATTATGATCATAGGTAAGGCATACTTATATCACTACCAATAATAGTAAATATATTATTGCCACAAAAATTAATTATATTGCTACACTCAATACCTAAAAACATATCGGTAATACAAAGCGACACAGACAGTAATCTGCCATGAAATTCATCAAGCACTTCTGTGGGAGGAAGAAGGAAGCAAATAAAATCATCCCAGTTCAGTCCTCTCACAATTTAAAATAAACTGTAATCTGTGACCGTTCTGATTAGACTTTGACTTATTATTATCACGTAGAGCAGCCCAGCAGTACGTTTTCAGAGTCAAAGCTTAGCACGAGTCTCTGGGGATTTTTCTATTTACCGATCCTATCAGTAACAAGCCCTCGCAGAGCCAAGCCCCAGTGACCATGTTTATTAATAGACAGTCTTCTCAACTACTAGCCAATGAACTGCTATTCCCTCAATATGTGATGGCATTTGCCAAGTCAGTGCTGCGAGAGAAGTTGGATTGACCAGACTGCATATTGTTTTGCTCTCATTTTATTCAACATGCACACACACACACACACACTTGGTTAAAGATTCTGATGTCAAGTGGCTCGTACTGTCTAACGTTGAATATAATCAATAGGATTTAACCTTATTAGAATAACTGTTTTATACAACAAACATACAGAGAATAAATGTCATGAATGAAGTGATGCTGTGTGTACACATCAAAACAAGATGCACACATCACCGTGTGGATGGGTGCTGCATGAGTCCACCCGGTGATATGTGCATCTTGTTTTGATGTGTACACAGCATAATGTTGATGTTAGTCATTAATAAAAAATGGCACCATCTGCTCCCTGCCTGTGCCAGTGCTCTGTGCAGGATATGTCTACTCCAGCGATGTTATAATGGACAGCTACTCAATAATCCACCTCAGAATAAGAGCTTGCAGGCCGCCACCAGAAGGTGCTTTCTCCTGCTGCGAGTGGCGCGGTGACACATTATGCTCCCCCAAGATGTCAGCTGACCCCCCCATGCAATCAATAGTATTATAGGAGCAGGGCCTCTAACATCCACTTCTGGTCTGCTAGGTTTAACTTAGGCTCCAATTAATCAACACAGCAGTTAATTGATTAGTCGTAATATGCTAAACAGACTGCCGGTGCTGTGACAGTTGTTTAGAAAGGGATTTAGGGGTGTGATTCATTCGGAGGATTGACTGAATTCCACTGCATCTATCAGCATGTATCTTTCCATCAGTGTAGGGCATTCCCACAGTGAAAGAATCTCAGAACTGGTGGCCTTAAAGTGGCAGTAGGCAGTATATTTTTGGCATCATTGGGCAAAAATTCCATTATAGACTTTCAGCATATTGTAATTCAAGTGTTCTGAGAGATAACTAGACTTCTGCACCTCCTCATGGCTCTGTTTTCAGGATTTAAAAAATCTAGATTTAGACCAATCACAGGTCATTTCAGAGAGAGAGCGTTACTATTGGCTGTGCTCCGGTCATGTGACCGGTACTTGGTGTTCCTTCAAGAGATTTCCAACATGGCTGCTGGGTCACAAACTTTCTAATTTTACAGCTAAACCGTGCACTAAGATGATTCTGTAAACATCTGATGCTAGAAATAGGCATTAACGTAACATAATATTGATTCATATTTGATCAGCGCGGCCTAGTTTGACCGTTTGGTCAGAGTTCGCGAGTGATTGACAGCCGGCTCTCATAGACAGCAGATGGACAGCGTCAATTTCCGGTCCAGTCCTTTCAAAATAAACTTTTGTCTTCACAGGAAAAAACTTTGTTAGGTTTAGCCAAGAAAACCACTTAGTTAGGTTTAGAAATTATCGTAGTTCAGTTATGCCACACCGGAAGCGGTTACACGACACCGGATGTGGCGTAACTTAAGTACGGAAGTTCTGTGACAAAAACTACTTCATAATTAATTTCGGAAAAGATCGTGGTTTGGGTTAAAACACCGGTCTCCTGGGCGTGTCCTGTAACACTTTACTGCGGAAGTTTACTCCAGAGTGTGTCTGTGCAACGTGACATCACAAGGTTGATGCATGTTGCACTTTAATATTTAATCAGGCTATTCTCATACACCGTTCATAGCTATACCTACAAAAAGTAATGCACTGTAATTCTTATATATATGCCATGTAATCAACTCGTAGGTAATCCATGTAATCGTGAACCAGGAAGTATAAAGAGCGACAAACACATAGGTAGGAGGTCGTGGTGGATGGGTCAAAAAACATCGGACTTTCGCCCAGAAAGACCTAAAGTCCTAAACCTAAACTAAGTAGTTTTGCTGCCTAAACCTAACCAACCTGTGTAGGCGGAAGTTTATTTTGGAAAGACTGTATATATAGGACATTTGTAGAAAAACGCACGAAAAATGAGAAATAACTTTTCGTGAGATATCACACGAACTGTGAGGATACGTTGCTTTAATACGTGTTTTGGTCTTTAATCACTACAGTGTGAGCAGGCCCTGAGTCAGAAGTTAATGAAATTTCCACTGTCTTGTTCACTCCTCACTATTGTATCGCCACCTTCTACTGAATAACAAAGTCATGTGATTAATTGTGCACTTAACACGTGGCCTTGTAGCACACGTGTGTGGTTTACCATGTTGTTTATATCACATTTGACCTTGGGTAGATGGGCAGATAGTGACACCAAGATTAATTAGTTCCAGGCAACTAGAAATCCATCTTATGAATCAGATCCCTGAATGCACAAAGATCTACCCACACTGTTGTCTTTGTGATTATCATAGAGAATGCTCTGGCGTGATTCATCATGGCTGTGCTTATTCATTAAAGAACAATAACAGGAAGCAGTTGGTCAGCAGCTGTACTGAGCACCATTTAGGATACACCCATAGCTCACTGATTGGTCCCTATATGCTAGATATTGCATGGACTAAAAACCTGCTGCAAAAACTGTACATGCCTGCTTTGCAAGGTCTGCACTATCTGTACAGAGTCACAGGTTTGTTATTTTAATCATTAATGAGCTGTTAAAACAATGAAACACTTTATTTTTTCAGGGTTTCCAAATGCAATGTGTGTGTGTGAAGGGCACACGTTTGCAATACTGCTCCAAACATGAATGAATATTGTGCTCTCATCACATTATCCATGTGCAAATTGTCATGACTGGCATGACCGCCATGGCAAATAAAAGGGAGAGACAGCAAAAACTGCAGTTAAAACAACTGATTTATTTACCAAAACATGAGTTAAATTGCAAAAGAGATGTGAAGTGGATGAAGTCAGAGGTATCAGTGATGGAGGGAAGTATGGTGTGAGGGTGTTGGTGGGGAAAATGATAAAAGAACCAAAGGGAGTGCGAGGAGAGAGTCTCTCCGAGAGGACTAAGGTGGCAGCTTATGTATAGTGGGAGCATTGGGCCCAGTTTGCTCCCAATCAGCCGGAGGGGACGGCTCTGGAGTGCTCCGACTCTGCTTCACAGTGCAAAATGTTGCCAAATGTTTTGATCGAAAGTGACGTAAAAGTCACATGAATTCTGAAATGACTGTTCAGACTGAGGTCACATTGCAAAAAGATCAGACCTGTATCTGATTTAGGACCTCATATGAAAGTAGCCCAAATCAGAATTTAAAAGATCAGATTGAACGTAGCCTTGGATTGGATTTAAGACTTTAAATTGCACACAGATATCCTTCGTTATAAATTGGGGGAGTGCAATATAACCTTAGTGGTTACCAGGCAAAAAAAGTCTAATGAAAGACACTACTGAGTGCATGATTCAGCGTTTTTTGGAGCCTGACCCCTACTAATGATTAAAGTCAGGATATCTTGGCCTCTGCTGCATCACATTTGTCCCTGGAAGTGCAATACCAAATCTCTTGAGAACCTCTTCAACTGTGTACATCAAATGTTTATTTTTATAATCAGATAATCAGATAATCATACTGCTGTCAACGTCTATGACAAAGCAGTACACTATACAAGAAAACATTGACAAGCATTTAATACATAGCAACTCAAGTGTTGCGTGTGTCATTCAAGCGAGCAATGACTGATACTTCCTCAGTGGGACGGGGAGGTGACTATAACAAGAAATGTCAATACAGAGGCACCACATAAAGTGCATTTAATGTTCACATCATCCACGTCTCCATGTCAGACAGGGTAGAGGAGAGCGAGACTACTTTTCGTCCTCCCTCTAGTCGGCATTCCTCCCTCCTGTCTTTATTTCAGGCTAATGACACATGGAGGTTAAGGACCATTAGTCCGCTCCCTGGACTATAGCTGCACCTATTATAGTGCTACAGCATTGCTTTCTTCAATGGGCCAACTCTACTTCATCACTGCTTACCCAAGACCTTTCCCAGAAGGTCAGGCTTTTCTAATGACTCGTGACTTGAGTCATGAGGAGGAGAGGAAAAGTGAATGGGGAAAATTGCCTGTAGAGAGAGACAGAAGAGACAGAGCAGGAATGAAAAGCAAGGACGGGAAGGAAAAATGAAGAGGGCGAGCGAAAGGTTAGTGGTTGGTGGAGAAGGATATATCACAGGGACAATAATGGCTCTAATATAGACACTGGTGGATAACTTGGGTTATTTAGAAGTCTTTGTGAAGTTTCTTGATTTAATCAGGGAGGCATTCGTTTTAAATAACATGAATTTCTGGCTTGATTCAGTTAAACACTTCACATCCAGATTTCCTGATTACACAACAACTGTGATGACTTCTGTGATCGAACTAAGACTGAACCGTGCGCATTTGTTCTCAACCCGAGCGAGGATAAGATGAGTAATGAGTTGCATTATATTGTGAAATGAACCTTTGAAATTGAAAACAATATCCTACCATTAAGTTCCTATTATTAGTGTGGTAACATTTCCTATTGATTCATTTTTCCATCATTGAATGATGAAGGGGGAGCTGGAAATCTGAGTACCACACGCAGCTGAGGATACTTAGATACAAGATGAATCGTCATGGTGTTAATTTGCTCAACATCCTTCACCTTTATTATAATTGGCTGACCTGTGATTCAGTCAAATTCCTCTTTAATGAGCCTCACCGGTTAATTGCCATGGAATATATACATATATAAAGAAATGTGCAGAAATGTTTTGTGCAATTTATACTTTTCTGAGTGACCTACTTACAGTTGCTCTCCCCAGGTGTTCTGCCTTTGGAACAAGAGGTGGTCGAAGGGCAATTCTTACAATTTCGCAATTAAGCGAGGAGGAATTCACAATGAGTAGTAGAAAATATAATTGCTGGAAAATGGTAACATTCATCTTGGTAAGACAATCCTTACATTTCACAATGTGTGTTTTCCAAGTTAAAAAAGCTGAACTCTAACATAAACTGCGAGGTCATCAGATCTGGCGTATTCACCAGTCACCAGTTCCTGGAACACCTCTTGCTGGGATGCATCAGAGTTTGTTCTCTTTCTACTCCACTGACCAGTGGCTGAATATTTTTCAGAGCGTCCCACAGGGTGTCCTGGATGCAGCTGTGTCAAGACTCAATTTGATGGCTAATAAAGTGATTTCACAGCTTCAACTCCAACTATAAAAACAGCATGGTCTACTTTTAATTGTCAACAAGTAAGCATGACTAACCAACACGGTGTTTATGTTGTTTATTCTTGTGAAAAGTCCAATGACATACTGTACTGGCGGAGAGTAATGTTATTGATGACATACACATTACAATACTGCATTCACATTTGTGTGCAACATATATAAGATTGTATTACAAGAACCCATTGGTTTGTGGGCTGCCGTTTTGAAGCCTCGAGTTTGGCATTTTGGCTGTCGCAATCTTGGTTTTTGCAACCAGAAGTGACACGAGAGGGTGGAGCTAAGTACAACAGAATGCTGAATAAGACATTTTTAGGCAACCAAAAAGGTTAGAATTAACTTTCACAAACTGAAAACACACTGTAAGGAGTTAAGGTTGTAAGACAAAAACACGACAACTCCCAGACTGGACAACGCCGTGGTAGTGACCTGTCAATCACAAGGTAGCCACGCCCTAAAGCATCCCCTGCTTTATGGTCTATTTGACTATAAATGGAACCATAAAAAAGACTTGAAACTAACAATTGAGACCATAAACTCATGTTTACAATGTTTACTGAGGTAATAAATCAAGTGAGAAGTAGACTCATTTTCTCATAGACTTCTATACAATCAGACTTCTTTTTGCAACCAGAGGAGTCGCCCCCTGCTGGCTGTTAGAAAGAATGCAGGTTTAACGCACTTCCGCATTGGCTTCACTTCTCAGACCCGGAGGTTTTGTCCACTGAGTAGAACTACTGCTCTTTTGTGTTGAAAGGAATCACTTTCTGGACACTTTCTTGCGAGGTTATTCTGCAGCAGACCCACAACACACTTGTCCGGGAACACCACAGGATCTCCTTGGAAGTGCTGGAGGACGTGGTTGGCGAGAAGGGCGTCTCTGCTTAGCTCGCTGCCACCACAACACAGATAAGCAGTGAAAAATTAATGGAAAATAGAATATCAGTTACATAGAAAGTATGAGTAATGCCAACCAGCTCTCTGGGTGAGCTTATCAGCCATAAGGCATTGGACCACAATGTCTTATTACCTTCACATTTGGGCATACAAGGCACAAATGGTTGAACAAATGGAAGACAGATAAGCAAAGGAAAGGTATATGGGAAAAGATACAGTGTCATTGTAGGAATATTGCCTTCACAGGTACAGGACACAGTGACTTGATAATGTCAGCCAGTGATTGGAAAGTAATTGCTTTCTAATGAATTTCAGCTTTCCCCTGAATATCATCTGTTGCCTCTCTGTATAAGATAACACGTCCATGTGAAGATCTCCTCTCGTGGAAATAATGGAAAAGTATTGGACACATATTTTTGACAAATCTGGGGTGTTGCCGTGATGCAAGCTCTGGCTCAAATTATTTTCCATATATTCTGTGCCCATGCAGTTTTACAGTTTGGGGGCGTAATCGTCAAAGCAGTGGGGAGCATTTCTGTGCTTTGGGCAAATGAAAATAAAATTGTGCATTTTTTAACAGGTTGGGGATATTGTATCAGGTCCGAGTTAGGAAAAAGTCTGCCAAAGTTAAGGGGAAGTTAAAACTTTTGGGAAAATACACTTTTTTCACTTTCTTGGCAGGAGTTAGTTAGAGGAGAATATCGATACCACTCACAGACAAAATATAGGTATCAATCTTCTCACCTAACTCTCAACAGGAAAGCGAAACATATATTTCCTAAACTATTGCTTTAGAACAACAAATATATACACTAGGGCTGTCAAAGTTAACATGATAATAACATGTTAACGCAAATTAGTTTTAACTCCAGTAATTTCTTTAACGCATTAACGCAACTTGCGATTTTTAGGTTGTAGCAGGCTCAGTTTTGAAAATACTAGAAACTAGAAAACCTGAGGAATCCATTGGTACCAACCAACAATACCAAATTGGCATGGCCATTTTCAAAGGGGTCCCTTGACCTCCGACATCAAGATATGTGAATGTAAATGGGTTCTATAGGTACCCACGAGTTTCCCTTTACACACATGCCCACTTTATGATGATATCATGCAGTTTGAGGCAAGTCATAGTCAAGTCAGCACACTGACGCACTGACAGCTGTTGTTGCCTGTTGGGCTGCAGTTTGCCATGTTATGATTTGAGCATATTTTTTATGCTAAATGCAGTGCCTGTGAGGGTTTCTGGACAATATTTGTCAGTGTTTTGTGTTGTTAATTGATTTCCAAAAATAAATATATACATACATTTGCATAAAGCAGCGATTAATTTGTGATTAATCATGATTAACTGTAGTCAATCATGCAATTAATCGTGATTACATATTTTAATCGATTGACAACCCTAATATACGCACATAAGACTTGTATTTACCACATGATGTCCTGCACAATTTCAGGAGGATGTAGCTTACAGTATAAGGTAAATCAAAATAATTAAACTGTAACTGGTTTGGTGGATTTCTCCGCTGTGTTTTAGGTTTTACAAATTGTTGTTCTAGTTCTCTAGAAAAGTTGATTATGATAAAAGATCCATTACAATAACAACTCTAACAATGATGCTCAAGTTTAAATTCAAAACTACTCCCCACCTTTTAGCCAAGGTTTTAAAATCTACTGAGCTTATCCACAAAATGTAGACAGGCAGTATTCTAGTATAAATCTTGTATACATTTTACATTATAGGACGTTATAGAGGTTATTTTGTTGGTCGAAATCTGGAATTTCTTTTCCCTCCGTCAGCCAGAGGCCGATGCAATGCACCCATTACTCCACATCCAGAAAGTGATACAAAAACAATCCTGCAAAGTCTAATACGTGTGAGGTGCACTGGTGCCTTAAACTACAAAATAAAACCAGCAGCTCATGAAAGCATCAAATCGAAATATAAAACTCAGTAGGGAAACTTTTGGAAAGCAATAGCACAACATGAATGTTCACATAATGTCAAAGGGACTCCTATTTGAAAAACTGATAACGATGAATGATGTTTTCTCTCTTCGAGGAAACCAAGGAGAAGGACTTTTTTCTCAATGCACGCATGATGGAAATAAACTTTGGAAGGAAACTCTGCAGCCTTACATCACCCTGTCTGTCCTTGTGGAGGGATGTTTGCACCAACAAAGATGCTGCTAAATGGATTTGTGTGTGTGTGTGTGCACATGCATGTACCGACACACATCGTTTTGTGCAACGCTTTGGCAGAAAGCTGATTAAAGAGTGAATGAGGAAGTTGATTTCTACCCCACAGTGGACCAACAATGTGCAGGATTAATCAGGCCCGGCTCCTATCCATGCAGGTTAATTAGGGTTAAATGATAATTAGGACGCCATTAAAAAGGCAAACAACCACAGAGGACCCTTAATCCGCGCAATGCTGTGCAGCGGCGGGTAGGTTTATTTGTTTGTGGAGGGATGTGTGTGCATGGACAAAGGTGTTTTTGGTCCAGTATGTGTATATAAACTGGAAAAACAAAGTTCGGAAACTTGTGTTTGGTCGATTATTTCTCTGTTGTTACAATGCTAATTGGCATTGTATTTTACATCGTTGGAAAGCCTGTTTACTTACCTTCACAATGATGTCCCACTTGTAAGGATCATGCATTTGTGGGATGAGCAGCACAGCTGATTATGTGGGTAGCGCCCAAGAAAAATTTGCCAAAATGCTCTGCCAATGGTAAACAGTGTATTCTCCTGTTGGAATTGACTCTTGTTTTGAGTTGTTTGGTGGATTGGATGATTGAACTCTCTATCAGTAACAAGGAACAAACAAGACATATTGGCTATTTTACACTTTATTCATTTAATACACCGTCAGGAGCCTCAGTAGCGGTGGAAGATCCATACGCAGCCACAACGGCCTGGCACCTCCTCCTCATGCTGGTCACCAACCTGGTCACAAGTTGCTGTGGGATGGCGTTCCATTCCTCAACCAGGATTCGTTGCAGGTCAGCCAGCGTGGTTGTGTTGGTCACTCTAACACGTACAGCACGCCCAAGCTGATCCTACAAGTGTTCAATTGGGTTGAGGTCTGGACTCTTGGCAGGCCGTTCCATTCTCTCTACTCCCACATTGTGGAGGTAGTCTGTGATAACCCTGGCTCTGTGGGGGCGAGCGTTGTCATCTTGGAGGATGAAGTTAGGTCCCAGATTGTGGAGATATGGGATCGCCACTGGCTGCAGAATCTCATCCTGATATCTCACTGCATTGAGATGGCCTTTATTGATTACAAGCCTTGTTTTGCCAGTGAGGGAGATGTCGCCCCACACCATGACACTGCCCCCACCAAAAGATGTTACTCCATCGGTTCAACAATCAGCATAGCGTTCTCCACGTCGTCTCCATACTTTGACCCTGCATCCAACTTTCGCAGACAGAACCTGGACTCATCATTGAACATGACATTCCCCCACATGTTCAGGTTTCATTGTCTGTGTTGTCGACACCAGCGCAAACGGGCATGACGGTGAAGGGCAGTCATTGCAGGCTTCCTGGTAGCCTTATGAGAATACACTGTTTACCATTCGCAGAGCATTTTGGCAAATTTTTCTTGGGCGCTACCCACATAATCAGCTGTGCTGCTCATCCCACAAATGCATGATCCTTACAAGTTGGACATCATTGCGAAGGTAAATAAACAGGCTTTCCAACGATGTAAAATACAATGCCAATTAGCATTGTAACAACAGAGAAATAATCCACCAAACACAAGTTTCCGAACTTTGTTTTTCCAGTATATACTGTACATATATATACTGTACATATATATATATATATATACATATATATGTTTGTATGGTGTATCTGTGTGTGTAACAGACTGTGTGTGTAACTGTACAGTCTATGGTATGTAGGCATACAGCTGTTATAGATTAAGGTTTATATTGATTTAAGAAATCCTTCATTTATTACAATATACAAAATTTAAATTTTATAATAGGGTAGGAAAGTGGACTATTATTTTAATGTTGGCATCTTTAATAAGAGTTTAGCAATCTCTGTTGGTTTTGGTACTGCGTACGTCTAAAACTGCTGTTGTTGAAGTCGCACGTGCGTAAACTAAATAATGGGCTACAAGTATATAACTAGTAAACTAACAGTATACCTATACGTTCACTTGTAGTATACTGTAGTTCATATTATAGTTACAGTACAAAATACAACTTGAATGTAAACTGGTTGTGTACTTAAAGTTTACTACTCTTACATTTAAAGTATACTTTTATAAAACTAAAAATGGGTCAATTTAGTCCCAAGAAGTATTGAAGTAGTACACTTACAAGTTAACTACTAGTAGATTGATATCACTATACTTATTACATAAAGTACACTTGGGAACAGTGGCGGCTGGTGGAATTTTTTCTTAGTGGGGCTGTGCCACATCCAATCAATTTCAGCAAACATCCCGGTATGATTTAATGCAAAAAAAGTGAAGGTATCAAAAACACATTACAGCTTTGCAGTTAAATAATTAACAATTACTTTATTCCAACAGGAAGAGTAAATAATGCTTTGAAAAACACAACAGTATAAAATGTACTCACTGGTGGAATGTAACTAATTACTTAAATACAATTTTGAGGTACTTCTACTTTACTTGAGTATTTCCATGTTCTGCTACTTTCTACTTCTACTCCACTACATCTCAGAGGGAAATATTATACTTTTTACTCCACTACATTTATCTGACAACTTTAGTTACTTTACAGATTCAAATTATTATACAAAATATAATCAACTACTAAATAATGTAATATTATAGATTAAACTACCCAGCAGTATAAAGTCATTAAAATGAGCTCCACCTTAACCAGCAACAAGTACAAGTATACTACTAGTACATTGATATCACTATACTTATTACATAAAGTACACTTGGGAATATACTTAAAGTATACTTAAGTTTACTTGATAAAATAAACTTGAAGTATATTTCCTTTTTGCAAGGGTTGTTCAACACCACCATTTTATCATCATAAAACCACATATCCCATGAGTCTTAGCTGCTTACAAAGCCTCATGGGAGTTGTAGTTGATGAATGCCAACAAAACAATCCGCGATTTATATTTCTGAAGTGACATAAGGTCACAATTGTAGGTAATTTTCTTTTTTCTGACAACCTAATTCTCCCACTTCCAAAGCATCAGGGGTGCGTAGGAGCCACGGGGATGAGTTCTTATTAGAACATACGTCATCACGTCATCATGATACAGGAAGTAAACAAAGCAGCCGGAGCTGCTGCTGCTAGTCGTCATGAGACCTCCCATCCCGTGCCATGACAGCTCCTGCAGGTTAGATATATCTCTCTTTTATTTAAATAGATATGGATAGGGATAAATGTTTACTACGAAAGGACGACACTTTACATGTTGCACTGTGTTGTGTAAAGTAGTATCTAACGTTAGCTGTAATACTCCCATCCTCGGGTCCTACAGCCTAACGCTGCGCATCTCCAGCCACAAATGTACCAATTTAAGGTCGGTGTGATTATTGGCTAAGACTGACGTCTCACAGGACATTATTGTATACTTCAAACAAATATCTAGAATCTTTTCTTTATTCCGGCATGTATAAAGTACGTCAAAAAGCAATCGTGTCATTAATATCTCGACTTGTAGGCCCCCTGCTTTCCATTTCATTACGTTAACGTGATTTAACCGTGGAGGGTGGAGACGGAGGAAGTCTCTCTGAAACGTCTATAAAGTGGATATTATGTTGAAATATGTTGCTCTAGGTGGAATAACCTGTATGCCGAATGCTCCTCTGTTACATGTAATGGAGTCAGTAAGGTCTTAAGACCATGTTTATCCGGTGTATACGAGCCATGCAACAAATGAACAGTAAATTGAGACATTTTTGAGTGGGGTTTGGTGCCGCGGTTTATCTACCAGAACAGATAACGGTATTTATCAGATCCATATTTAGTCAAACACGATATCTAGCTGGGGGAGGTTATTAGAACAGATAAATACAGATAAACTAATAATAATGGTGTGACTGCATTAACTGGGTAACGTCAATGATAGATAGATCAATACATCATACAAACTGATGTTAGCAGCTGGCATCATCTACATCATGAGGTCAACTGCAGTTACAGTGATATTAAGCAGTGTTTAATAACACTAGTTAAATATAATAAACCTGGTTTTAATGCCTTATTAGTTTAGCGTTGGTTGATAGTGATGTTGCATATTGCCAAGTATCTACATCTGTTTTAATTAAAGGGACTATTTGTAACTTTCAGAATTGCTTGTTAACAGCGACACCTGTGGCCGTTAAGTCAACGAAAGTCAGCGTCGGGCTCGCGCTCGCTCGCTCTAAATAGACATGAACGAGCATCGCTCAAAACAGTGAGGTGACACACGTCAGCTAAAACCACAATATCACTCTATATTTCACCTGCTTGGCAGTAACGTTAGCTGACCAGACGAAGGTCTCTCCATGAATCAATGCTGATCCTAGTGTTGGCTTTTCCTGCTTCAGCCTACCGACCGCGGTCGGAGGGAACAGGGAAGACACCGGCACCCGGTCAGAGACGATAACGTTTCTCGCTGCGGAGCCCCGTCACTTCACAAGACACGGGAAACCTCTGTTGGTCTGGAGGAGCTGCAGCAGTTATTTCTGCACAAACGTCCACTGTACATTCACTAGATATTCTCAGAGCTACGAAGTCTTCTGCAGTGTGGAGTGTGCGCGCATGCACTTGAGGTGGAGCGAGCTGAGTGAAGACAGGCAGGCAGGCAGAGGAGCAGAGGAGCAGAGGAGCAGAGTACAGCAGAGACTCCGTCCCTGGAGACCAAAGCTACGGTCTCCCCCTCGTTCTCCGACCGCGGCAACCACTGTTTTGCAAGACGGGCTTCACTAGATATAACTTTGGTGCTTCCATGTAGTTTGTGTTGGAGTCTGAGTCTGAACAGCTTAGCCACACGCGAGCGCGAATGGGACACTGACCCGGATTGATTTATACGTGTAAGAAGTTACAAACAGTCCCTTTAAACTACACAGATTTTGTTAAGCCTGAAAACAGAGCCATGAGGAGGTGCAGAAGTCTAGTTATCGCTCAGAACACTTGAATTACAATATGCTGAAAGGTTATTATGGAATATTTGCCCAATAATGCCAAAAAATATATTGCCTACTGCAGCTTTAATCTGACCATGCATTTTCTTTAATACATTCTGATAACTTACTGACATCCATGCAGCTTCTCAGCCAATTTTTAACATTATGCATTATCTGTATTCTCCACTGGCTTAGTTTCTCAAGGTGAGATGTTGCCCTGGCATGCATGATCTCCACATTTCTTCCTGAGCGTGTCAAGCCAGACAGTAACCCCCACAGTGCCATGGCTGAGGTGTTGGGACAAAGGAGCTTGTTGGGCTTTGGTGTGGTGTTGGCATGGCTGGTGCTGTTCCACCTGCTGGTCAACATCTGGCTGCTGTGCG
Source organism: Adelosebastes latens (assembly GCA_916700685.1). NCBI lineage: Eukaryota > Metazoa > Chordata > Actinopteri > Perciformes > Sebastidae > Adelosebastes > Adelosebastes latens. The sequence continues at coordinate 61,405 of CAKAKR010066412.1, read as the reverse complement.
TGTTCACTAGCCTGCTGGTGGTGCTCGGTGGCTGGCTCGGCTCGCAGGCCGTCCTGGAGTCCAACAGTGTGGTTCACCTGGAGAGGTTTATAACCCTGGAGCAGGTAAGTGTACATTTAACTGTGGTTTACAGTTCCAGTGTTAGTTTCACTTTGACATGATCGTAAAAGTTTAATTAGGTTTCTGGGCTAAGATAATCTTATCCTTGCTTGCTTTTGGGAAACAAGGTCCAATATCACTCCGGTATCACCTAATTTACACTTATTTTGTCATTGCTAAATTGTAGGTTCCACCGTCTGTGGAGGATGAGCATCACTTGGACAAGGAGATCCACAACACAGTGAGGAAAATCATCAGGGACTTTGTCACCTCCTGGTACTCCACTGTGTCCTCTGAGAGTGGTTTTGAAATAGAGATTCAAGAGGCCATGATCTCTATGGCCATGCAGCTGAAAATCCGCGCAAGACAGCTCGACAGAAAGGTACTTTGATTGAAGACATCAATGTTGGAGCTTTTGCAGAGTGTTGCCGTGTGCTTGCCTGCACTTTGTGTAAACAGGTTGTGGTCGGCTTTCTGCAGTGACCTGATTTCTTAAACGTCATGTCAGTTCTGTTCATTTGGAAAGGCGTTTAAGAGATAAAAGTTTACCACAACTAGATGTTTTGCTTCTACCTGTAATGCTTCATGAGTGTTGATAAATGTATCAATAAACATGAGGTATTCTGGGCTTTTACTGGCTCAAAATGAGGCAAAAGTGGTATTTCACCGGTAACCTGTGGAAATAATGATGCAGTATATTGTATTGATTTTCATAACCACATTACCCAACCCACATCGCCAACTGCCCTAACCTATATGAATAAAATAAAGAATGGGCTATCATGGAGATTATAGGGAAACACATAAATCACATAATAAATAGATAAATAAATAAATGAATGTACCATAGGACAGCTCTGAACCCTATTCGTCCCAGTGCCTAAAGATATATACACCTATGAAAAACAATTAAAAAAATCGATATGAAAAGTATGTTAGCTGTAATGCTTCCATCCTTGGGTCCTAGCCTAACGGTATATACCTCTAGCCAAAAATGTACCAATTTAAGGTAGGTATGATTATTGGCTAAGACTGACATCTCACAGGACATTATTGTATACCTCAAACAAATGTCTAGGATCTTCTCTTTATTTCACCATGAATACAGTACATCAAAAAGCAATTGTGTCATTAATATTTCGACTTGTAGGCCCCCGCTTTTCATTTTTTTCCAGTTCCACTAACTTACTAACGTTAGCTAATGTTAACGTAATTACACCGTGGAAGGTGGAGACGGAGGAAGTCTTACTCTTAAAACGTCTATATAGTAGATATTATGTTGAAATATATTGCTCCACAAATAACCAATATGCTGAATGTTCTTCTGTTGCATGTAATGGAGTCAATAAGTTCTTAAAACCATGTTTACTCAGCGTATACGTGCCATGCAACAAATAAACAGTAAATTATAAAATTTTTGAGTGGGGTTTGGTGCTGCGTTTTCTCACCAGAACAGATAACGGTATTTTTCGGGGATATCTTTAGTCAAACGCGTTACCTAGCTGGGGGAGGTTATTAGATCTGATAAATACAGATAGACTGATTATAATGGTGTGACTGAATATTAGCTGGGTAACGTTAATGATAGTAATAATAAATAGATAAATGAATGTACCATAGGACAGCTCTGAACCCAATTCGTCCCAGTGCCTATAGATATATACACCTATGAAAACAATTTAAAAAATCTATAAAAAAAATGAAAAATCCCTAATGAAATGAGGTGGAGAAAAAATTGTAACTGCGGAAGTCCATACATTGACAGCAAATTGCTTAGTCCCACGTTATCTGTTTATGAAAAAAATATAGCCATCGAATATGGTTGAGAGAATGTGGGGGTTTCCATCATGCAGCAAACAGTTTTTTTGCAGCGGTCCAACCAGATTTACTCAGTAGGTTGCTTGTAAAAGAACTTTAATGAGACATTTGTAACTTTTTGAATCACTGCAGGAGCTCACCCAGAGGATCCTAGATCTGTTTGGCTGCCACCTGCAGGACTACATCAGAGCCAAGGAGCTGGTGGCCAAGCAGCAAAAGCCTCGGACAGCGAAGTGGAGCAGTGAGGCCGAGCAGTTGTGGAAAGCGTATTCCACGGTTACCACGCCTCATCTCGCCATGACCAGTGACACAATGGAAGTCAACTACACCAGAGCGGTTGTAGATATGTTGCTGCATGTTTTGGTGCCACCGCCTCACTTGGAGAGCCGCACTGGACGGTTCGTTGTCGGAGAGCTCATCACCTGCAATGTTCTGCTCCCTCTTATCGCTAAACTGTCCGACCCTGACTGGTTAAACATTCTCATGATCGAAATATTCAGCAAGTCCAGCAAACCGCAGGAGCCAATCGCAACAGAGTCGCTGGCTTCGTCACCGCCACTACCGCCACCGCCTGCTGAATCAGAGCTCGCTCCACTACAAGAGACGACGCATGCACCTCAAAAGACTAATGAAGTTCCTACACTAAGAGCCGTGACTGAAACGGTCAGTGACGCAGAAACGGCCATGCCTGAGCTTGCCACCTATGATGTGATTGACTCAGAGGAGGTGGACTGTCCACAGAGCATCACTGAAGAAGAAGACCCTACTCTGCCATTTTTAAGGCATTACATGAGAGGAAGCAAGTCAAACCCGTTTTACCAGGAAAATGACTCTGACCTGGATTCTCCTTCGACTGACTATAAACTAAGTTCCCTTGATTCCCTGGTAATGATAGGCCAAGAAGAGGGCCTGTATGACAGACAGAAAGAATGTGCCATGTCTGTTGATGACAGTAATGGTGTGGACTTGGAGGATGTTAGCCCCAGTCCAGTGGATGGCTCCTGTCCCAAAGTCCTGGTGAATTCAGAACCAGTAGTGCATCCTAATGGCTTCGACCCCTCATCAGTTAGGAGAGCAGAAGGGATTCCTAGTAACAGCAGCCCCCACGACCTGGAGAGGGAGGGCAGTTCCCCTTCAGTAAACCCAGCCAGAGAGCTCCTTCTGGGAGTAGAACAGACTGGGCTGGGGAACCCCAATGAGCTGACTGTAGTCAGTCCGTGTCAGGTCTCTTCCCCTATAGCGTCGTTTAGTTTTGAGCCCCTCAGCAGCCCCGATGGACCAGTCATCATACAGAACCTCCGCATCACTGGCACCATCACAGCTAAGGAACACCGCGGCACCGGCTCACACCCCTACACTCTGTACACTATCAAAGTAAGGAGATGACATAATCTATATCTGTTCTGTTCTTCTGTTCATTATTCTGTGTAATACTGTACTTTTCCTGGTGCAACATGTCAGCATGATTATCTTTGTAATCCAGTTGTTCTATGGTGTGCACATCTAGCGGCACTAAGCTAATGTAAGGCCCAAAGATTACAACGCAAAGACAAGTTTAAAAGTTACATATGAAGAATTGTTAAAAGTGCTTTATACGATATCCAGAACATCAATATAGCAGAAACAACTATTGTCTATATAAAGATAGAGGAGAAATGTCTACCTGAGCAGAGAATGAAGTCTTGAACTGTTGCTGGTGGGCGGTGCTTGGTATTTCCTCAACAGACTCAATATGGCTGCAGAGTCACAAACTTTATGATTTTACAGCTAAACAGTACACTACAAGATGTTTCGGAAAACATTTGTGGCGAGAAATAGGCATTACAGTAACAGAATATTGATTCATATTTGATCAGCGCTGCCTAGTTTGACCGTTTGGTCAGAGTTTGCGAGAGACTGACAGCTACTCAGAGAAGGCAGCTCTGACTGGTTGTTTTTTGTTCCTCAAATGTTTTCAGAAACATTTTGTAGTGTACTGTTCAGCTGTAAAATGATAAAGTTTCCCACCCGGCAGCCATGTTGAGATCTGTTGAGGAAATACCAAGCACCGCCCACGAGCTGGAGCACAGCCAATAGGAACACTCTCTCTGTGAAATGACCTGTGATTGTGATGATTATTATGGAATTTTTGCCCAATGATGCCAAAAACGTTCTGTCTACTGAAGCTTTAAATTCAGCTCAAAGAGATTGAAAATGAGAGATTACCAAATGGAAATAAGAGACATCAATATGGAAATGAAAATAGTGATTTAACTCTTTTGAATTTCTGTTTTCATTTTCAAAATAATTTTTAATAATCTTCAACATCATCTTTTTAATGTAATCATAACATTTTAAATTGAGTAAAAAAAAATCATTCATATCAGAATTGATCTCTAATGTTGACATTTTGGACATGCTGTTAACTGTTTAAGTATTATTATCGTCCATGGTTTCAATGGAGAGTTTGTTTGGCTTAGAAATGGGGAAATTGACCAACTATGTTGAATATTGGTACAATGATATATTACTGACAGCTTGAATACACAAATATCAACATCAGACCTTAAGACATTTTACAAACTGTGTCACAAACGCGAGTCTCATACTTTGTTGTTTTGGATTTCAGTATGAGACAGCGATGGGCTGTGAGACCCCAGGAAGCATCCAGCCTGGCTCTGAGGATGCTGAAGTTGTTCTGTCAGGTGGTGAGAATCCATCACCCATTCAGTCGGTAGCCTATCACATGGTCAACAGACGGTACAGCGAGTTCCTCAACCTGCAAACACGGCTGGAAGAAAAAAACGAACTACGGAAACTCATCAAAGGTAGTAAGGATGGACTTGATCATCTCACAGAGTTTTTGTGTATTTAAGTCAACATTTGAACCCTTGTGTTACCATTTGGAGCCGACCAGTGTGCACAGTGGCCCAGTTGGCTTTAGTCTGGCCAACTTGGAGAAATCCATGCATGGCCTACAAACAGGCCTGGATTTGGTCTTGGTCATTACTTAAAAGATTGCTTAAAAGATTCAGTTTGATTGATGTTGATACTTGAGCCAGCATCCAGGATTTTATTGTAGTCTGAATAATCTGACTGTGTTTCAGGTGTGAAAGGTCCAAAGAAAGTATTTCCAGACATGCCGTTTGGAAACATGGATAGTGACAAGATAGAGGCCAGGAAAGGACTTCTGGAGACCTTTCTAAAGGTTAGTGGATTTATATTTTATGTATTAATTTAGTATTTTTCAGCCCAAAGTAACATTTTATGTTGTTTTTGATGTCTAAGGTTGTAACCAGCATTCTGTCCTCTTTCTCAGATACTCTGTGCCATCCCTGAAGTAGCCAACAGTGAAGAGATGCAGGAGTTTCTGGCTCTCAATACAGACGCCAGGATTGCATTTGTCAAGAAACCTTTCATTGTGTCACGCATAGACAAGGTTTGATCCTGAATATTTCATTATTGCACTAATATTTGCCAACTAATTCTTGACTTTATGATAAGCACATTGTATGTGTAGGAGGCAAATATTAGAAAGGACAAGTTAAATTCCTTATTACAAGAAGTATGTTGTTAGACTGTGGTTGGTATTTGTGCCCCATGTGGCCAACCATAGCATTGAATTGTTAATAAATTGGCACCCGTTGGCGTCATAGGCCCAATCCCAATGTCCCACCGACTTTGAGTTGCGTTCCTGCAAAGTCTGTGAGGGTTTAGGGCTTTCCCACTGTCAAATCAAGTCCTTGAGGGCTCTCTTGCAGACATTTTGAGGCCTTCATGAACACTTTCCATAAGTCTGCATTTTGCAGACTTTGCCTGAGGGAATTACCCACAATTCATTGCATTGTGACATTAAACACAGGGTTACCACAGTTACCCAGGGGAAGCCCGGAGGCGTAATAAAACAAAAATGGTAAACAAGGAGGACAGCAAATAGGTGTTCATCCAGCCACATTGTTTTTCCAGTTTTTCAACGGGTTTTAAAATAGGTTACTTGTTCATTTCACAAGACAAAGTATACGTTTATCTTCTTCTTTACTTTGGGTTGCCTCAGCATATAAAAGAAGGAAGCCATATCAGTATGTGTGGGGTAATTACTATAATCAGACTGTGATGCAATGTCATAAACACAAAATTTAACATGATAAAAACATTTTTTTTGATGGTTGTACAATTATGTTTATATGCAAGATAAGTATGCCTAAATCTCTATTGGGTCCATGATGAGTTTGTAATGCCGCACATGGGTTATGTGTGTTTTTGTGTTTAGATTGTGGTGAATGCCATCGTGGACACCCTGAAGACAGCGTTTCCTCGTTCCGAACCTCAGAGCCCAACAGAGGATAATGAGGCAGAGATTGACGGAGTGAAAATAATTGTTGACAAGAAGAGCAAGTAAGACTCTAGAGATCCAGACCAACTTTTATCCACGTATATGCCAAAAACACAAACCCGTACAGAGAATCAACAGACACTTCGGTTGGGGTGGGAGGTGTTACACAAGTGGTCAGCGTTTTTTGCAGATTTGGAAGAAATCAGGGTTGCCCCTGCTTCACTTTTCGCGCCCTTAGCGCTCAGCACTAGCACTCTTAGCACCCAACTATGAGAGCCAGTTTTAATCCCACAATCGCAACATTCAGGAAAGTTTTTCTTAGGCTGCTGCTGCAGGGTGTGCACGCAGCAGCATGACAGCTCCCCAAAAGTGAAGCCAAAACATCTCGATCGCCCCCTGGCGGCTGGCTGTTAGTTTAGAAAGCGTTTTGATATGCAGCGGAGTTTTTATGAGCGGAGCAAGCATTTTCAACATCAATATCGCAGTCGATCATGTTCAGTTAATTGTGGGAAGCCAAAATCGGGATTGAGATTCATATTTGATTAATTGTGCAGCCCTATATTACACCCTCCTGGTGAAGCACCTTGCTGGCAAATGAAAAGAGGCAGCATTTTATTTGTAGCAAAGAGTTTTATCTTACTATACATGATGATTGTTACAGTGTGAAATCAAACTCATGCAGTCTTAACGCAGGTTAAGTCAATCGTTGGTTTTGTGTGTGTGTGTGTGTGTGTGTGTACGTGCATATTGATTTGTTTGTATGATCCCAGGTCTCGTCTGAAGTTCTCCAGTAAAAACATCCCCTTCATGAACGGCTCAGACATTAGACCGCCGGTTTTGTTCAGTTGGGATCAAACTAGCACAGTAAGTCGTTGATATGCACCACTGATATTTTGCTGCTTCAGTAATCAAATGACTTTTTAAGGCTGATAACGTTTTTTCCTGGTTTTACTGCCTTCTCCTCTCTGTTCTCAAAGGTGTTTAACGGGATGTCTTTGGGAGATTTGCAAGCTTTTGTCTCTGAACAAGAAAAACTGTCTATCAGAGTCGAGTCAGAGAGGGAGGACAGTCCAGCACTAAGAGAATTCGGAGGCTATCGGGGTGACATCTTGAGAGGAAAGCACAGTCAGGAACCTGGTAAGAACTGGGCAAGGGGATGAATTGTGACAATACGTATTCACTCTGTTTAATCTCATGTTCAGTCAGGTTGCCTAATAGGGTTGGGCCGGTGTACATATTTTCAAACCGGTTTGATATTAAGACAAACACTGGACCGGACTTGTTTACAGAATTTTACCACTAGGACTTGACTATGACTTGCCCCAAACTGCATGTGATTATCATAAAGTGGGCAAGTCTGTAAAGGGGAGACTCGTGGGTACCCATTGAACCCATTTTCATTCAGATATCTTGAGGTCAGAGGTCAAGCAATGGTTGGTACCAATGGATTCCTTAGGTTTTCTAGATTCATTACCTTCATCCCACTACAATCTAAAAATCGCAAGGTTACGTTAAAGAAATTAGTGGCGTTAAAAAAACAAATTTGCATTATTATCACATTAACTTTGACGGCCGTAGTCTAGACTAGTGGAGGAATCATCATACAGGTGTTGACACTAGCAGTTAAGCTTCTATTACAAACAAAGCTGGTGCTGGAGTTAGATGGATCAGCTTTAAATGGATTTAATCAAATATTTGAATTTAGGTCAAATCCAGTTGTGAACTTGAATCTTAACCTCCTAGCCTCTCATTATCTCTGCAATCACCATGTCTGCTTGTCTGACTCTGGTTTGTCTGCTTTCGTTTTCCTTTGTGTCCGACCAACTCAATGACTCACTGACTGTTGTGTCTCCCTGCCTTCCTGTCTGCTTCACTCCACCACTTTCCATTCAGTATCTCACAACGATTACAGAGGGGACTATCTGATGGAAACCAGCTTGTTCCATATTCCAGTCACTCATCAGATTCATCAGACCGGTTTCATATTTTGGCAACCCTTTGGCATGCTGCTGTAGCTGAAGACTTGGTGTGACAGTCCCTTTTATTTTTTCCTTTACAAACCTCAAAGCTTCCATTAACACCCCGTTCACTGACATGGGTTAAAACTGCATTGGTGGTAATGTGAACGTGCATCTGAATGCATCTCGGACACTGCCATGTCTTTTCAGGATGGAAACTTAATTTATTGACGATGATGTTTTTTGTATTATTATTTATCAGAAGACTTTTTTTTCTGTTCATTTTTTTTTACATTCACACCACGTCACCTGAATTTTCTTTAAAAAATTCCTGCATACTAACAGGGAGCATTAAAAGAGTACTCTGCTGATTTCACATTGCATTCCTATACTATTGTCAGACTCCTGATAGACACTCAAAAAAAGGATCAAAATGAATGCAGTGGAACCAGAGATATGGTCTTTTTTATTGCACACATTCCTCTTCGCCCGATGAAGGGACCCATGCCTAATGTTAGCCCTAACCCTAACCCTTAACTCTTATTTGTCATGTCTCTCGCCATCCACCATGTTTCATCATGTATCATCCCTGCTCCATCTTTCTCCATCACAGGGAATCACCATAGGAAAAATGGATGATCTCCTTAACATCATATGGAAACTATCTCTGCATTTGCTTGACAGTGGAATAGGACGTTCCCTGTTTAATTGAATCCAAATTGCATTTGCTCCTTGTTAGGCATCTGGTCATTGTCTTTTTGAAGGACTTTTTTTTTTCCAGAGTCAGGGTGAACGAAGGGTGAATTAAAGTTACCAGACAATTCATTGAGAACTAATATGCTACTTTCACAGCAGATATATAGATGTCTGAATACCTTGATGTTTCAATCAGTGCGTTTACAGCACATTTAATCTTTATAAACAACCAAATACCTAATTGTGAAATTAATTCCGTACTGAATTAATAACACTAAATTTAAAGAATTTAGATTAGGGCTGTCAAAGTTAATGCAATAATATTGCGTTCACGCAAATTCGTTTTAACGGCACTAATTTCTTTATAGCATTAAAGCCACTTGGGATTTTTAACTTGTAGCGGGCTCAGTTTTAAAGCTAGAGTGAAGATACTTGTATCATATGAAACTAGATGTTGGTACCAACCATGTCATACTAGCATGTCACAAAAGAGGCTAAATAACGCTCCAAACTTGCGCTAAATTTTGGCGAGGAAAAACTGGCATGACCTTTTTGAAAGGTGTCCCTTGACCTGAAATGGGTTCTATGGGTACCCACGAGTCTCCCCTTTACAGACATGCCCACTTTATGATAATCACATGCAGTTTGGGGCAAGTCCTAGTCAAGTCAGCACACTGACACACTGACAGCTGTTGTTGCCTGTTGGGCTGCAGTTTGCCATGTTATGATTTGAGCATATTTTTTATCCTAAATGCAGTACCTGTGAGGGTTTCTGGACAATATTTGTCATTGTTTTGTGTTGTTAATTGTTTACCAATAATAGATATATACATACATTTGCATAAAGCAAGCATATTTGCCCATTCCCATGTTGATAAGAGTATTCAATTATTGAACATTTCTCCCTTTAAGGTATATTTTGAATCGATACAAAAATGTTTGATTAGTGATTAATCACAATTAACTATGGACAATCATGCAATTAATCGCAATTAAATATTTTAATGGATTGACAGCCCTAATTTTGATATTTTTCTCTGAAAATTGTCTTTGCTAATGCGGTTTGAATTTCTCTTCGTAGGTCATTTTGAGTTGTTCAGTTTCAAAACAACTATTCAAGTTGCTCAAATTCAATTGTTGATTTTGGCATCTAATAGTCCAAAACTCAAGTTGCTCTAATTTGACTGGGCTGGTAAAATTCAGACACCAAAATTCAAGATGAAAAATTTAAACTTGAACTTGGGGCTATCAAAGACAAGCAATCAAGCTTGAATGCAATTGACCTCTGTACAGTCAGGTCAAGTTCTCTCAGTCATATGATCCAAGAAAGAGAACTTACAGATGAATGTCTGGAAACCCCTGGACATTTCTGAACGTGTCCAAAAAACCCAACAAAATCACGTTTTTGAATTTGCAACCTTTTTACGATTTTGAAATAATTTTTTTTAAATGCCAGAATCGATATATTTGCGTCATTTGAGTCTATGTGGAGGTAGAAGGAAGTTACCGCTTTTATTGTTGTAGTCTGAATAACTTCGACCTCATATCCGTTCCGTATCCGTCACCAAAACAAACCAGCCGGCCGCTGCGAGCCGAAACGACAAAGTAGAAAACGGCGGAGGGTCTGCGGGGATACGACCTGCACCCTCACGTTTCAAATCCAAAGTGGTAAACACTACACATCCAGTAAAGTATGGAAACTCTTTGGCTTTCACACATTGCAGGAAAAGCAGAGCTAGACATCACTGCTAAAGCTGCATGCTAACTCTGTCATGGACAGGAAACGTTATCTTATCGTAATGTGCAGTCAAGCCAGCCATCGCTCGCATCTCTGTGGTCAAATCGGCCGACGCTACAACTGTAGAGCACCTGCATACTGACATTTATATTAAATGCATTCAAACGGCCCTGATGGAACTGGCCACGGATGTATAAAGAGAACGGAGCCGACGGGAGAGCTATAAGATTGATTGGATTATATTCACCAGAAGTATAAAACATTACATGTCCCTTATAAATTAAAAAGAAAATACCACTGATTTGTCAGGGAAATGTCTTTATTCTTTGATTTTTGGGTTGCTGGAAAAATTGTTATAAATAATGCCTGACAATAACTGATACATTTGACTTCAGGACATCTCTGACTACATACATGCTGCAAATCAAACATTTTTACTGTATTAATTTAGATATTTTCCAACGTAAAAAGTTAATAAAAATCGCAATAAATCGCAATATCGAATCACAATACTTGTAGAATTGCAATAGATATTGAATCGGCACCCGAGTATCATGATAGTATCGAATCGGGAGATAGGTGAATCATCCCAGCCCTACTTGAGAGGCGGTTATAAAAATAGTCTTATAGTTTAGTTAGTCATGGCAGCCGTGGTCAACTTGAATTCATGTCTGTTGTTGTGGACTCCAGTATCAGTTTTCACAGTGGGAAAAAAGTATCAAATATCTGTAAAGGATAAAACTGCAAACCTTTGACAGCCACCGTTCAACACTACAGAGAGGTGTGTGTTTGATTCTTAGAGGATTTTAGATGGCCTGTCGACTTTTGATGCCATCAAAACTTTTGTGATTGGGCTTTTCACACTTAATACAATACATACATATATCCTACAGATAGCACTGGAAGGATTGTGCTAACCAAATGACTGTTTTTACTAAAAAACATGGCACATTTAGATGTAGGGGAGTGCTAGAATAAAAAAAAAAAAAACACACTCAGCAGAACCAGCAGCATCTAACCACACGAGGGCAGTGTTAATAAATGTATGAAGTGGGGTGCTGATGGGATCACTGGACCTGCATGTTCATCAGATGCACACAGAAAAAAAATTTATTTATCTGAAACAGAATGTTTCAACATACAACAACATAATGTTTGGTTTCAGCTATATGTGCATGTCCCTCCATCTCTGTCTGTCAGGTGCTGCTGTTGCATCCAGTACAGTATATTTTGAATATGGTATTTGATCTTTGCCTGTAATACAGTCATTATCTTGTTTTTATGTGTTTCTTGCATGTTGTGGGCACAGCATCTGAGACGGCACTGGCTGAGGTGGCTCTGAACATTATGTGTCTGCTGATGAAGGAGCAGTGGAGCTGGCTGTGCACTGAAAACATTCAGAAGACCATCAGGCTGCTGTTTGGGACCTTTATTAACAGGTGACATTTTACATTAATTTAACAGTCGCGGGATGCCACAAAAGTAACAGTTGTCTAACAGCAAACTTTAAAAAAACAAACAAAAAGAAAACAATTCTCCAGGAAGAGACAGACATTGAGCCAAAACATACTTAAACGAAAAGAGATTAAGATCATTGCATACAATCAATTAATCAAATAAAGTAAAATAAAAACAAGTTTGCAATCTGCAAATGTAGACTTAAATCCATAGGTTTAGCCACCGTAATGATGGTGATGGTATGTCTGTCAGACTGATCGGCCGCCGGTCAGTCCAATACTTCCATCCAAAGTAAAATATGATAACAAGTGTAACTGTCATGATGTATAGAAAACATACAAAGTAATGCAACCAGCAGATCCCAGTTTCCACTTTAATGTGCCTCAAAAAAACGAGAAAAAAAAAACAGATTCCTCTCAGTCTTACCTGTACTTAATGCCAACATTAGCATGCCAACATAAATTTCACATGTACTGTATGAAAGCTAGTCTCCTTTGACTATGACTATGTTTTAATTTGAGGTCTCTTTTATTGAGAGTGTCGTGACATTCTGCGTCCTCTGTTGGCATGGTCATGCTAATGCTGTTAATATTTCCATGAAAACAATAGGTACAGTACCAAGAAAGACTGTCTTAGTGACTACAAAACCAGTGCCCTCTCAAAAATGTAAAAGTTGTTACTAAACCCAAAACGCCCCTTGTTCAGTGAGCTTCAGGCCTTTCCATCAGGCCGACTTGTTCGGGCCCCCAGTTGCAAAAGTAACAGAGCAGGAATTCCTTCATCCCATTGTATCCGCATCGTGGTTGCACCACTGGGGGTCAACTCATGTCGACACTCTAGTCAACGTGAGTCTTGCACATTAAACTCTTTTTACTCATAGCAGTACGTTAGCTCTCCCCACATTAACGGCAGGCTCACATGTTCCATACCACTGCTTTTGTGGTGAGTGACTGAGAATGGGCCAGTATAATATAATATAATTAGGGCTGTAAATCGACTAAAATATTTAATCACGATTAATCCCGTGATTGTTCATAGTTAATCGGGATTAATCGCGAATTAATCGCACATTTTTTATCTGTTCAAAATGTACCTTAAAGGGAGATTTATTCAAGTATTTAATACTCTTGTCAACATGGGAGTGGACAAATATGCTTGCTTTGTACAAACGTATTTATATATTTATTATTAGAAATCATTTAACAACACAAATAAATGACAAATATTGTCCAGAAACCCTCACAGGTACTGCATTTAGCATAAAATAATATGCTCAAATCATAACATGGCAAACTGCAGCCCAACAGGCAACAACAGCTGTAAAGGGGAGACTCGTTGGTACCCATAGAACACATTTTCATTCACATATCTCGAGGTCAGAGGTCAAGGGACACCTTTCAAAATGGCCATGACAGTTTTTCCTCACCAAGATTTAGCGTAAGTTTACTTTGGAGCGTTATTTAGCCTCCTTCGCGGCAAGCTAGTATGCCATGGTTGGTGCCAATGGATTCCTTACTGGATTCCTTCCTTGGCATGACGTGCCATGACAAGGGGCTCTGTGGTCTGACAAAGTTTGGGGACCACTTCTATAGTCAGCGCTGCATAGTAGAACGTTCTATGTTCTGTGCTGTATTGCCTCTTTGCTGCATACTAACAGTTGTGCATCATATTGATTTTTTTTGGTACTTTATAAGCACGACAGGATAGTACTTGTAGTATTGTGTACTGTTTAGAGAGGGTGTGGCCATGTGTGGACTGTGTCTTGGATTGCCTGTTGTTGTTTTTTTTACTGTGTATGTTCAATTTCCTACCCACTCTGCAAACCGAGTTTATTCATCAATCAATCAATCAACATGTTCTAAATGTGAGCAGGTTAGTATATCAATGGTAGCATGGTAGCTTGTTAAAGTATTATTATTTTGCCCATAACATAGCAAAGTCGGGCTCGCGCTTGCTCGCTCTACATAGACATGAACGAGCATCGCTCAAAACAGTGAGGCGACACACTGTTGCGAGCGCGCATATGCGAGTGCGCATGGGACACTGTAATTTATACGTGTAAGAAGTTACAAACAGTCCCTTTAAAATTACCTTTTTAATGACATTGAAACATTCGCGATTAAATTATGTCTAAAACTCAGCCAATCACAGTACCTGTTCATAGGGTTAAATGTAATACTAAATATGTTGTAGGTAGATCGCTCACCCACAATCCCTCTACATATCAGTAATGTAAGTTTCCTTTTGCATAAGGCGAGACGGTTCCCACAACTGAGCAAGGTATGTCTGTAAGGTATGTCTGGTCAGTGGTTGGTTGGCGGCAAACACATGGTATGTAAACTATAAGTAGACTGTGAAGGAGAGTTTAGGTATTTTTGGCAGCCTGGCGGCTTTACAGCATACAGCGAGTCCCAATGGTTTATGTCTGTGATTCCAAAATCTATTAAAAATAGAATCAATACATACATTTTTGATATTGTGATAAGGCTTTATTGGTCCCCAGGGGAAAATTCACAAGCTACCCAGCAAAGTAATAATATGTATAAATACATTTAAATTATTTTCACTTTACCAGCTGCATTATTAAAGTGATGAACACATTAATGCATCAATAATTATAATCCAATAATATATTATTATTATTATAAAACGGGACATTGGGCTTAATGAGTAGTTTTACTTTTGGTTTTCATTTGACTTTATTGTTATTCTTAATTACAATGATGTTTATGTATGTAACATTGCTGAGACAAAACTTAAATTAGATGCTGTAGATACTTTCCCCATCCTCAGTGATGCTGATAACATTTTAATACAACTTGATATCTTTCCAAGTAAACCTGCCCGATGCTGCCCCAACAATGCACATCATTTTTCTCTCCCTTTGACAACAGTTGCCCCTGAATGACTCTTAAAGTGCTTTTACAAGCTTTTTTCTGCAGCAAAGAAGTGATGGAAAGTTCTACATAGCAGGGGGCGGCTGAGTCTGTGGACTCAGCCAGGTCAGGACATGAAAACACATGGTTCCCTAGTGGAGATTCCACAGAGAGGGCTGTTTATGAGCCGGATAGGGGACTCTGGCTTATGTACAGTCATTAGTCAAGAGAGTTGATGCTTTAGACAAGGGTTGGTTATGAGCCTTTGCAGTGGTCCGTGTTTTAAGAGATCACGGGCGTCACGTTCCATGCAGTGTACCTATTAAACACTTAACAGAAATGTGCTGATCAGAGAACTTTGCTCTCGCTTTTGGAATAATATGTAGGCTTTTCACAATTAAATTTAATCAAGTCTATGTGCATGCATGTATGCACCAAAAAAAGAGTAATTGGTTGAAATAAACCATACCAAATCTCATTATCATTTAAAAAATATTTTTTCTTTCTTCTTTGGAAAAAATCCACTATTTAAATCCTGAAGAAAATGCTTCAACAGTGACGCCTGCAGGGCAGAGGGGAAAGGGCAGCCTGTGTGTGTGTGAAGTGGTTGTGGCATCGTGGGGGGTAGAGGAGGATGGGCACCTGCTGTTCTCCCTTGAGGCAGGACCTCTCCTATCAATTCAATGCATTTCATTTTTTTTCATGCTTATCTGTGATTGGCCAAAACACGTCAAATGACGCTCCAAGGGAGGTTGGTACCAATCAACAACCAGCAGAATACAAGATTGACATTGCGTTTGTCCAATGATGATGTCCAAACGTCGTCTTCAATCTCTACCACTGTACGTGATGATCTGGCGGTAGAGTATTAGACAGCAGCTTATTAGGAAAGAAATTATAATGTGCAAATTGTGAACTACTTTTAAACACATAACGAAACAAATACTTTTTTATTTAGGCCTTTTATTGAGCTGTAGCTAGCTACTAGTGTTAGCTAACGCAACAGTTAGCTTGTTGAAGCAGCCCTGAAGAACTCGTGCAGCAGTCCGTCACCCATATCACAATCCAGTCCGGGAGTGCAGCAGCAGCAGCACGTTGGACCGCTGCACGCCACCTAGTCTCGCCTCGGGAGTGGATGGAGAGAGCACCGCTCGGGCCTCTCCGTCAATTGTCCAGGCTGGACCCACAGCGGAGCTACGAAGACGTGCGGTGCGCTCACCCTGGAAAGGATTGCGATGTGGGCAACGGACTGCTGTACGGGCAGTTTACAGACAGGCTTCTAGTGACAGATTACACAAGGCAACACAAGGTTTATTCCCATGCTGAGGCTGCAGTGAATGTTTTTAAGTAATCTTGTAAGGCATTGTTAACACTTGTCAAACTTAAGTGCAAATTGCTCTCCAGATTAAAAGATTTACAGAATAAAAATAAAAAAATAAATCTGAATCCCATGTAAGAAAAAAATTAGGAACATGCGAGCACATATATCAAGCAGCACTGAGCTCATACATACAGTAAAATGTAGGTGCAAGTGCAAAATAAGAGAAAGAACTAAATAAAATGACATGACACCGTGGGTTGGTTTTCCTCCTGTCCTCCCCAATTTTTTGAGTCACCAGCCACCACTGACATGCATGTACGCTCCACTATTCTGCCCTCAATAGAATGCCTGACCACAACTCCCCAAACATTTGTCACATATAGGTATAGCTCCTGCTGCCAGTAAACTGAACATGAAGACAGTGTTGTCAGGTTCTAGTGTTTGTGGTGTTAGTGCCGTGACCTCACGTTCCCTGGGGTGTCAGTACCGGAATATCGTTTCTTCATATTGATACTGGGCCCTCTATTTTAAGAGGTTCCACCAGCCAAGTATGAAAGGCCTTGTGCTTTTGTTTGGCCTCGTCTATATTAGGCAGCAGTCTGTCAGCATTGCAGTGACAGCTCTCAGAGTGGCAGGTATCTCCTCTCATCCACTGGTCTCTCTGTGCAGAGGAGACAAGATGCTCTGAACTGCTGTTGATAGAAACACTACAGATTAAACTGTGTTACAAAGATAGCTCTGCTCATGTATCATTTTTTCAACAGAGTTAAAAACAAATGCAAAGTGGTGTAAGGTAAGAAGATGAAGAATGACAAATTAAGTGCTACATAAAAGTAAAATGCAAAAGTAAAGCAGCATTCGCTTACATACAAATTTTAATTACATCAAAGCCTTATATAAAAGCCACTTTACTAAAAGGAAAAACTGATGTGAAAGAATGATGTGAAGGATAGTTCAAATTGTTAGCGTATGTCAGGGTGTTTTAAAGCGTCTGGACTCACAACCTTTGGGCTTTGGCCAGGATTTACTGATGGTTACCAGAACCATGCCTGTGTATTTCGGGATGCACTCCGTCTGATTTAAGAGATACAAAAGACAAAGAGGTAGAGCTCTACGCAGCTTTAAACCACTCATAGCTCATTGTTTTGCTTTTCCCGCTCATACATAAAGTATGTAGTCTGCAGGTTGCGTGAATAGCCAGTTGTTTGTGAACATATAAGCCTTAGCAATGTGCTAACCTGTTGGTGTAAAGAAATGATTAAGATTTTACAATCTCGAACAAAAATGTGTTTTTGGGCATTTCATGTAATTGCTGTAAAAAATATGTGTTTTTGAGTGGCTGGCAGATGATCTTTGAAATTAGGTAGCAGGACTCGACACATAAACATATTAACATCAACAGCTGAACCATCACTTTATATCAGTGCTCTAGTTGCAATAAGCTACAGGTAACCTTAGCAAACATATGGATGCTTCACACCGTCATACTAGTTACGTTAGTGGTGAAACCAACCCAACCATGAGTTAAAACTCACAACTAACTCAAAGCTCAGCCACCTTTTCTCTTTTGGTATGTGGCCATGCTATAGGCTTGATAAGACACTCCGGGATGTTACTGTATATGCATAACGAGGGATGTGAATTAATTAAAACATTTAATTGCATAATTGTCCATGATTAATTGCGATTAATTGCAAATTAATCATAAATTAATCGCACATTTTTAATCAGTTCAAAATGGAGATTTGTCAAGTATTGAATACTCTTATCAAGATGGGAGTGGGTAAATATGCTTGTTTTATGCAAATATTATGAATTGGGCTGTCTTTGCAATGAGGCTCATTTGCATTGAAAAGTCCCAATTTTGCACCAAATGTAACCTATGCATATTGCTTAATCTAAATCAGTGCAAATAGCACAAGAGTACCGAGACGCTATTTGCTTGGCAGCGCAGTTAGGGGTGCATTTCACCCTTTGTGGGTGCTTTGAGAACTACACGTTTTTTGGGGGGGTCTTATTTGTGCAGGTTTAGCGGCCGCAAAAGCAGTGCAATCCTTTTGTGAATTCACCCCTCAGTCGTCTTTGATGTAGTCACACATCAAATCCATCACCAGATCTGCCTTCTACCACCCGCACCAAGCCCTAGCAGCACATCACCCCCACCCTCATACCACCTTCACCGGCTCCCGGTCAAGTCCCTCCATGCCCTTGCCCCTCCTTGCACTTTCTCCCGGCAGAAATCCGTAATGCTGCATCTTTGGACACTTTCAAAATGATCCCGAAAGTCTACCTGATTAAGGCCTATGGACTTAGTTAATTTTGTTATTATCCCGAGCAAACATTCCTACGACTATTTTATTTTTTTGTGTTGTGTATTGTTTTTGTCTGTCGTGGTGTCCCATTTTGTCTGTCCTGGTGTCCTGGTGTCCCCTGAAAAGGAATATAAAAATGCAAGCTCAGTTTTAGTCAGTCATTCTATTCCTCTATATCAATAAATCAATCCCCAAATTAGTCTAAAGGTCCTATTAAGAACAAGTGCTGTGAAGTTTTTTTTAATATAATGTGTGCATGTTTGTGTGTGGGTGATGAAGCCAGGACCCAACAGGCCAAATCTGTGTGTGTGTGTGTGTGTGTGTGTGTGTGTGTGTGAGTGCGTGTGTGTGTGTGTGTGTGTGTGTGTGACAGGTCTGGCTGGAAAAGCCGTCTCTCCGCTCCTATAAATGGGGTCCAAGGCGAGGCCCTGGTTTGGGAGATGTCTGATTTTTATGGACTGGAAAGTGGGACAGTTTAAGATGAATATAGTCTCTTTCTCTTAGACAGCAGTCTGGATGGAAAATCCAGCTGTAGCCAGATTGTTGTCAGTGTCTAGATGTACTGTAGATGTAGCAGAGTGCAGCCACTTTATGTCAACCTCACAAGCATTAATAGGGATACTCCATGTTCTGTTTGGTTTTAATGCGTCTGTAAACATAATACAGCGTTCATTTGCCAAATAAAAAAGAGAGTAATCTCCTGTTGGTGATGATCTTGAGTCAATACAAATAATTGTCATTACACTTTGAGAAAAAAAAACTGCTGAGACTTATGTCAGCCTTTAAAATGATGATGTCAGTTCCATAAATGCATGCGTGTGAGAGTTGAGGTAGGTTTGCCCTACAACAGAATGAAGCTCTTTGAGACTTCGATACTCACTTACGTGCACTGGACAGCATTGGCTACAGTTGTGAGGTAGTGCAAATGGGTTAGTGGCGATGATGATACAATACTGTATAATGAGTGTAATTAATCTAATTGCATTAAGTGGATCAGATTTTCCCGGCAAGCTGTTTTGCCATTGGACTGTGGTCAGTAACACACTAATGCCTCATTTCCACTGCATGGTTTGGCTCGACTCGTCGACTCAACTCACTTTTGGTACCAGGTGCTTTTCTCTATTTCCTTTTCCACTGCAGATAGTACCCCCTTCGTTGTAGGCGGGATTCTCAGCTGATTGTCGTAGCAATGTCACGTGAAACTGCCGTGACTGAATGGCAACCAAACAGAGAAACCTTTGCACAGGTGCTCTTTGTCTGTGACCTGTAATACCATGCTGATATTGTCTTTTTACAAACGCAAAAGTCTGTGAGTGACTGAGTGACTGACTGAGTGAGTGATGAAGTGACACGATTGGTCGGCCGAGTGTTGGAGTTTCCTCATAGGTTGTTGCTCTTTCAAAATGAAAAGGTGGGAAGAGTCCCTTCTGCAAATGAGCCCGTCCAGCGCGACACGTCCGGCTCACAAAACTTTGACGAAGCTGTCGAACTAGGCAATCTAGTTTCTAAAATGAAACGAGATTCAGCAGTGGCATAGCCTATTTCACGCTTAAAATGTTTTGAGAAGTAGATTTTGGTGGATTGTTTAGACGGAATATCAGAAAGTTTATGAGCAGGCCGCCATGTTGTTTCCTGTTTGAAACGGCAAGCAGAAAACCAGGGACCAATCACGTGCACAAAGAACGTATATTGCTAAGAAGTGAAAGTCAATTGGTTGTTCCATTGCAACTCCAGTGTCCAGCAGCAAAGCCACCCTTCCGCCATTTTGGACTGAAAGCGACTACCCGTACAAAAGTAAAACAAAATTATTTCTATTGCTACTGCTGGATTTAATATTATAGACATGACCACTGACAGTTTGTATAACAATTTAGCCCCAAATTCACAGACTGACCATACACGGTCCAGCCATATACTCGGTTTTCTTGTTTGTCAGTGGGGTGCTTGTTGGTCTGAAGGGCTTCTTTAATGCTTTACAGCCCGTTTCACCTCACTAAACTCCATGTGGCACCTCTGTTCTGCCAGTCATTATCTGCACCTGTCACACAATGACATGATTCTTTATTTTTACTCCCGAAAACGTCATATTAATGCTTCCATAAACAAATCAAATGGTACCACAAGTCCCCGCTGACAGCTTGATGATGGAGGTGAGGATGAAGGGGAGTATGGAGGATTTAAAGCTTGTCAACAGTTGTCATAGAGAACGCTCTCACTCTCTCAATCTTTTTCTTTTGGTCTCTCTGTCTCTGCTTCAGCTACACTGTTAATTAATACCCAGGGATCTCCATCTGACATACGGTCGCCTGCTTGGGTTTCACCGGTGGTGAACAACAAGTTGTTTGGCTTGAGGGAAAGCGGTTTCGGTCTCGCTGCTGCACTATTTAGCCTGTGACCACATTGTTGCATTTGGAGAAAACTCTGAAGATGTGGTCAGAACTCCAACATTAACAAAACACATAACATTGGCTTTTATAAGTGATATATTTTATTCACCATGAGTCCACTTTCATAGTATTACATAATTTGTTTTTGTATTTGAAGTGTTGGCAATTTGCCTTTGACTGCAGAAGGTTTGCACAGAGTATGGGGAGATGGATTGCTTCAGATCATTGGAGCATGCTGTATCCAATAACAACAGTCTCAAATGTTAATCTGGTAATTATAGCCATTCCTAATATGATGTTTTTGCCTCAGGCTCATGTAGATGTAAATTGTGAAGACCATGTCATCAATGTCAAACACAGTTTTGTATGAAAAGTCGTAACATAGCCAGATACCATAACTTTTTAACAACTACATGGTTTTTAAAGGAGCAGTGTGTAGGATCTGGCGGGATCTAGCGTGAGGTTGCAGATTGCAACCAACTGAAGCATTTTTATGACCGCTTTCACTTCCATGCCGTGCTACGTTCCTGCTAATGTACAAATTAGGGATGCTGGAAAAAACTGACATTGCAATATTTCTTTTCTGCAATATGAAAAAATACATGAATATTCACCCTACCCTTTTGCTAGCTACATTTTAAAGTTAGGTGCATCAATCTGGTGCACTTTGAGAGCCAAAATAGCAACATTAAGAGGCTAGATAAACAATGTTATGCTTTCAATTTAATCTTAAACCGATTGGTTGTATAGAGTATATCTATCCCCTCTATACATCTCGATCGCCGGCTGGTGGCTGGCTGTTAGTTTAGGAAGAGCTTGATTTGATATCTTGCAGAGTTTTTTTAAGCAGAACACACATTTTAAATGTCAATTTTGCAGATCATGTTAATTTTTTAGTGGGAAGCCCAAATTGTGATCGCAATTAATATTTGATTAATTATGCAGCCCTATTCTAAGGTAACAAAAACACACTGATTCTTATTATCAGGTGATTATACACTAAAGAAAACATATGAATATTCCCTTTCTGCCAATAGATCCACCTAACTGTTACACACTGGGCCTTTAACACATGACAAAAAAAATTGCATGTCAAAAAATTTAATTTTTCAACTTGTGGTGCACAGGCTGGTAGGATTGAAGGTGGCGGGGAGCCCCTGTGGAATTGCGCCCTGCTGCTGCCGCCGATTCAAAATACAGACATTGATGTCACCACATGCTTTCATCTGAAGCGGGAGTGACCCTTTGCCTTTTGTCAGTGTTGTGTTAACAGCTTGTTACGCTGCCTCCCAGTGGGTAAAGAATCAGTTGATGCATGTTTAAGAAATAACATGTCAAAATGTTATTTTGCTTTTGTCTAGACTTTATAGCTGCAGAAGGCCACTTTGATAGATACATTTTGAGTGTGGTAAGACTAAGAGCAATTATTATTTTTTTTATTTAAAATTATTTCCCTATTTAATATTGTTTTGTTTGTTATAGGGATTTTGAATTTGTTTTCTAACCGATAACCGACCCTCGTTAACCGATTATTAACCGTTAACCGACAACATTTGTGCCGCGCATGTAGCAACAGACAACTGAGTCCCCACTTCACCATCAGGAGAGTTACTGTAGCAGCCACGATGCTGCGTGTATTGTCGCGGACATGCAGCCACTTTCCCAGTAACTCTCCAGTGCACATTTAGTTTAGTTTAGCAGGTTGTCAGCTGTGTGTCTGCCCCGCGTAGCGATAGCAAGTGTCCGACAAACAGTGTGTGTTTGTGCTACGTTAGCAGCTCGTGCTCGCCGTTGTCACACGCATATGGTCTGTCAGCGCGGCGTAACGTTAGCGAGTGTCCGACAGACTGTGTGTGTGTGTGGCGGCGGTGGTGAGTGTGGGGTTGTCGGCGGCATTATAGCTATGAACCAAGCTCTCGTGTCCTGCAACACCAGCTCAGACTCTTTTAAGGTAGACTTTTAAGGCGGACCAGCTATTTTCCTTTAAGTGACAAGCCACTCCTCTGAGTTTTGCTCAGCTTTTTATTGAGTTTTTTAATATTTCTTTTAACAGTTTAACCGATAGCATTAATCGGTTAAAATTCTTAATTTCGGTTAACGGTTAAACAGTTAATTATTAACATCCCTAGTTTGTTAATCAACCTTACAAATGCCACAGCACTAACAGTACAATGTGGGCACAACTTAGGACTCCAGCTAGCCCCATGCTGCTGTCATGAGTTGAGCAGTTCCACATGTAGTGATGTTTACTCATGTCCAACGGCTCATTTGCCTGCTAGTCTGCTTCAGGCTCGCTGCCATCTCCACCAGAGAGGACAAAATAATTGTTCAAATGAATTGGTTCAGGCACTCTGGTCTAAAAATTACTACATGTACGAATATGTATCACATATTTAGTTTGAGGTATTAACAGTATGAGAAAAATAGTTGTGTGTGTCTGGCTTTGAAGACAAGTCTATTTTCAATCTTCTAGTTGTGACTTTAGTAGCTGTAAAAATTATACTTGTGGACATGGTGTTTAATTTGGCACCTCTGCCCGACTTTACGAGTGTCAGAGCTCATTTTTTAACACGTCTTAGCATAACAGAAGACCTCATGCCGTGTTACTGTGACTCGGACCTAATGATTCTCAGTGACAGCGATGTGGGGAATCTCCTCCTAAAGAATTGGCCTGAAAACCATCCATCTTCAACTCGGGAGGATTCTTGACACCGCTGATTGTTTTCACAGTGAATATTAGAGTCCTCTGCTATTTTTCTGTTCTGGTGCTGTTCCTTGACTGATGGGTAGTGGGGCCAGGCGTGAGGTATAAACGGAAAGCCCTGCTTGGAAGTTCCAAGCTTCTCCTGTCAGCAGTGTGTGCCGGTGGTCAGACGGGTTGGCTATACACGGCAGATCTGGTATTGGTGGGAAGAAGAGGACGGAGTGTTGGATGGAAAGATGCTGTTACATAATGGTGCAGGCTATCACATAATGGTGCAGGCAATCTATCAGGCTCTGTAGTGTGGAGGAGGTGTGACACTCCTGGACAAGCTGTTCCTGAGATGAGACAAATTCAGACGCACTCCTCATAGTGGGATCAGGCTGTCTGAGTGGTTTATATCTCACCCTGTGTTTCAGTTGGAAGCGTGCCCTGTGTCATGTCACTATCACGTTTGCTCAGGGCTTTACTCCCTTTTCACATCTACGGACGTTATTGAAATATAAATATTGTCTTCTATTACAGGCTAATAGTAGTCTGCAGTTGCTTTCAATTCCTACAGACGTATGTAATCGTCTCAAGGGGACATTATAGGTCAAATACCTAGGTCACTTCTCGTGAAGGTTATGAAAACACACTCATCCCACTTAGCCCCTGTGTGCCATCAGTTACAGTTCGCCGGCCTCTGTGTCCATTTATCCTTATTTAGTGAGTTGTAGGGACACCAAAATCCTCCCTCCCCAAGACATGAAAGGTAATATGGCTCATTATTGTCCACACTCTTGATAAAGTTAGATGGAGGACAAGTGCCGCGTGCTAAAACGCTGTCGGGATGTTTGCAAAATGATGACATGATAAGTGTCCCTTTGGCCTCTCTCACGTCTCTGGCGTCAGTTTTCAACGCTCACCTGAGCCTTGGGCGCCGAGATGTGTCTCCAAAGTCATGGTTCGTTTTCTGTCTCCAGAGACATACTTGTGCTATGACATCTTGTCTGTCGAAAACGGTCCGTAGGCTTATTTTAGCTCAAACGCGGGACCTGGTTATACTTGTCTGTGTTTACCATAAATGGTAACTAAAATAAATCCCACTGGAGTCCAACACATAGTTGTCGGCCAGCTCAGCTGATGTTTTACGTGTTTCGGATTCTCTTGCGTCACTGATTATTGATTTCCTGCCAAGAATTCGAAGCAGCTCCCCCTGTATCTTGATTGTCCTTGGTTGTGTCAGGTTGATTGTTTGGAGTTGAGCCCAACAGTTCATTTAATCAGCTGATTCAGACCCTTAGGCTTTTGAGTGTAACTGGACTCTCTCTTACAACTCTCATTGAGTATCTATTTGAGGTTAAAAGTCACAGCTAAAGAATTAAAGTCAACCTTTAAATTTTTGCTAAGAAATTAGCATATCATTGGTATTTGTTTTGATTTGTGTACTTATTCAGTCAAATTTATAATTACCAAAAAAAAAATAATAATTAAATTGTATTTATGTTTCTGCAGTGTTACCAAAGAAAGTATACTGTATTGCTAAGAAGTGAAAGTCAATTGTTTGTTCCATTGCAACATCAGCGCCCAGCAGCACAGCTACACTTTTGGACTGAAAGTGACTTCTGGACGCCAGTAACACCTCCGCCTACAAAGTGCCGTACAAACGTAAAACTAAATTATTTCTATTCAAATGTCATAATTTTAATGTCTCTACCGAAATGGCCTGTGCTTAACAATAAAAAAATATTATAAATATACGTACTATTTGAACTATTTACTTACTTAATTATTTATTAAACTTTTTTGCCCGGCTGCTTCCCAGAGGACCATAAAGTGAGCGATGGACATAAATGGAAGTTAGAAAAATCCAGCACACAGATTTTGAAAGCAATGAAGCACGAGACTTAAACATCCACTGAAGAGACCAAAAAATCTGTGGCAGACAAAAAGAGAGACTGTAACCTTTCCTCTCCTAAATTCTTGAAACAAACAGAAATACCATATTTCCATCAAATTTTCTACACGGTTTTCCATCATTTGAGGTTTGACAGGTGCTCTTTTAAGGACGTCATCTCATTGCACCCTCTTCTTCTGCAATGGTTTATGGCTCCCGAATGGAGAATTAGCCTCACCAGCTGTTTATCTCGATGTGCTCAACTCTTAATGTTGGCATAACGGTAGGGGATGACAATGCACACTAAATAGCAGTATCTTTTACCAAAATGTCTGGAAACTCTGTTAAGATTTGTGCTACAGTACATTTGGATTGAACCTGACTAATGTCTGTACTGTAATTTGATTGGTGCATCCAACTATAAAGCAAGGAATCTCTGTCTGTGTTCTTTGCATATCTCGAGAACAGTTCATCCGATCTACTTCACACTTGACGGGTGTATTGCTGGGGACCCAAGGGAGTGCAGTGTCGAATTTGGTGCAATTTGGACACGGACATGTAGTGTGTATATGTTCATGCACGATTTAATATGCACGCACTATAGTTGTTTTCATCAGGATGGCTAACTTGGCACACCTACTTTCACCCCTTGAATCACAGGGCTATCCCCGTCATGATGCACTGACAGTTTGGAAATCCTGTAAAGAGTTTCCCCTCAGAGGAAACTTATTGTTGTCTGGACCTACGTACATTATTTTTCAACTTTAGTTTTGAACCTGAACAATCTCTATCACATCATGTTGCTCGCCACAGCCACAGGCTATTATAATTAAAGGCCGTGTAAAGGAAATTCTGAGATTTGTTTCCAAACACATTATAAATGTTGGAAAATAATTACTGAAATAATTTGCAAAGACTGTGTGTTTCTGTAAACTTGTAAAAGAGGTCCGGGCGGGGGGCGCTGTAAAGCTCGCGGCCACGAAGCCGCGAGCAACCCTCGCCCCGGGCCTTTCCAAGCCGACTGACCGCCTCGGATGAAATGTGCCCGGCGGGGGCCAGCCAGCCCAGGGGAGAGGTCCCGGGAGGACTATAATTACAGTTTTGACTCTAGCTTTAAAGACTTTTCTGAGCAACGTTACACTAAATCTTATAGCTCACATTCAGTTGGCATTACAAGACTAGGTAAGTTTCACAGTGTGCTGAAAATGTGTTACCAGTCAGTCCAGATGAATAAAAGGAGTGAGAGGATGTAACATGTGGAGCTGTGTTCTGTCTCTAACTCTCTCAGGGATCCTCCTCTGAGCTCATTTTGGGTTGGCACTGCCTACTCTCTACGTCTGCTACTTGTGTATCTTTGGAAACTCAAGGGCAATGCTCGAGGGGATTTTCCTCTTAGGATTATAGTATGTCACCTGCGCTGTAAACGTCTCTTTCCTGGCAGGCCCAGCAAAGCATTTGAAGTAATCACTACCACAGAGAGTAGCTGACTAGGTCCCTCTGCTCTCGTGTGAGCAGTGTGTTTTTCACCCAGGCAGTCCTGGGTCGGCAACAACCACCTACTCCTTTGTGTGCAGCACTGCTACACTGTTTATATTAAATCAGCATTGCTGTACTCTAGCCTGTACTGTAGCTTTCTTTCAATCTTTTCTTTATAATCAGTGCTGTATACTGATACCAGTACAGATGGCACAGACATTTGCAAGACGTTTGTAAAAGTAAAATGCTGATAGAACAGGCTGGTGATATATACGTTTTTTGTAAAACTTCTCCTCAGATGATACTCTTGCAGCCGTGTGTTTCCATTCAATTGTCAAGCGAACTTTTGAAATGTCATAAAACAGAAATGCGAATTAGGCACGTTTCCATCAACTGATTTGGTGCGAATAAACTCAGCTACAGCGTAGCTCGGTCAGAAATTGGCCCTATAGGCTATAGTCTGTCAGTAAACAGAGTAGAAGAAGAAGAGGTTGCGAAGCAGAAACAAAACAAAAAAAGTTGCCTGGGCCATCTAACCCATCTACGATAGAAAAATGGAGAGAGAGGTCTTCAGGATTGTGTTTCAATTGGACACGTTTTAATTGTTCTTTCATGTCAGCTAGTATTGACCATGGTTCATGCTGTCCAGAGACAAAGACAAGATTAATATATATCCAGGAAGATGCCAACAGCAGAAACAGCTGATCAGTCATGTTAGTTAAATGTTCGCTATGCGTTTCAATAACCCATTTAGCACATTTTTGACAAAGACAAAAACCACCATAAGAACTTTTTTGCGCAATTGAGGAATTTTTAGCAAATGTTGCCGTTTCCATGCAGCTTTTCTAATGCGACACCCTAAAGGACCAGTGTGTAGCATTAGGGGGTATCTATCTGCGGAAATGGAATATAATATTAATATGTATGTTTTCTTTAGTGTATAATCACCTGATAATACAAATCGTTGTGTTTTTGTTACCGTTTGTATGCCGTTTATATCTACATAGAGAGCGGGTCCTCTCCACGCAGTCCGCCATGTTGCACCATCATGTTTCTACAGTAGCCCAGAACGGACAAACCAAACTCTGTTAACTTTTCCTGCTTGAGCCGGAGTCAATAACGTTACTCGCTCCCGTCGCTGCCGCTCTCTCTCTCTCTTGCTTCACCACTCACTTCCCACGTACACACACTCTACGCACTGGCTCTGCTCCAAATGATCTACGCTACTCTTACAACAACTGGCTCTAGAGGGGGCCATTCTCGTTTTCACGTCGGCCACCGTAACACTCCGACACGCTTGGCACACGGGAGAGGCTTCAGTTGGTTGCAATCTCCTCACCTCACCGCTAGATACCGCCACATCCTACACACTGGACCTTTAAAATGCGCATAAAACTATGTGAATGGAAACATGGCTAGTTGCATTACATGTTTTGTTGAATTTAAGCCACAATAAGTCCAAAGGCAGAGAGCAGAACATTGGTGCGGCGCTCTCCTCTTGCTTGAAAAATATCTCTCTGACAGAGTAGAGGCTGGAAAACAACTCGTGGTTTTCATGGTAGCAATACTGCTGTACAGTCTAAGACTCTCACCAGACCACAATCTCTCATATAGAATTACTTGGCTATTTGTCAGCTCTAATTGGTTGAAAGCACTCTGTGTGTGTGTATGCAGGGTCTAAATCTGTGTGTGGTTGCGTCGGCCAAAGGGAAAAGTAATCTCTTCGGTGATTGCCATAAGACTGCAATGGTGATGACAGCAGAGACTAAGTTCGATGGATGTTATTGTAGTATAGACAGGAACCTTGACCTGTGTGTTTTCATGTTTGCATGCACTGACCTATCTCAGTGTTTGTCCTACATGTATGTGCTAAGATGTGACACGTATGTAGGCCATATGTGATTCAATTCTCTCTCGGGGCCATAACGTCACATGTTTTGACCGGCCCAGGGGAACAAGGCGCCACGACAGTCCCAATAAAACCAGACCCACCATGTACGTGCTCACACTCAGACATACACAGAAACAGAGCTGACTTTAGACAGCACGGCAGACGGCTGTAAGACGGCACCTTGGCCTGAATGGAGGTGGTGATGTGATGAGCCGCGTGCCGGCGGGGGGCTCGGGTGAGGTGTACGCCTCGCTGGGAGCAGACACATCACACAGTTGGGTAAAAAACAACTGTGCTCACTGCTGACATCTGCGGTGCTCACAACTGCATAGTTTGTAAGTCTGGTTTGT
Source organism: Adelosebastes latens (assembly GCA_916700685.1). Lineage (NCBI taxonomy): Eukaryota > Metazoa > Chordata > Actinopteri > Perciformes > Sebastidae > Adelosebastes > Adelosebastes latens. Next base: position 32,133 of record CAKAKR010066412.1, on the reverse strand, counting down.
CTCTTTGTACATCTGCAGGTGTAAATCTGCAGGAATGTATGTCTCTGTCTTTCTATAGTATGACTACTACTGTGTAATGTGTAGGCTATTAAATGATGATGAAACCCACCTCCAGTTATTGCCTTTGCCCCCTAATGTTGAGGGCTAATGGTCTCATCATGCCTTTTGCATGTTTGTGCATCTCCTTGGTTGTGGCGGTGTGCCACGATGTATACATGTCGTCGTCCTCACTGAAGTTGCCCTTACCAAGCCCCCAGGAAGAGCGCCGGTCGTTGATCCCAACTTTCGTAGTGGCCAAACGGCGGTACTGCAACTTCTGTGTCCGTCACGGGTTGCCTTTGGGCCCAAAAAGACTTTTTCCCATAGACTTACATTGGGAAAGAGACATCTGTAACTCAGCGGATAATTTGTTTTTAGGTAAATAAACTCCCCAGTACGAACACTCTTAATAGCCCTTATTTAAATCATTAGGTTTTAAAAGTTGTAAAATGCACTAATAGCTGAATCCAGAGTTATTTCCCTTCCTCCGTTCATGTGAATGAGACCCAGACCTAGGCTTGAGCGCAAGACGTGACGACAGCGTGACATTGGGTCCCTGTGACCGAGTCATGTGACTGAGCGGACTGCGCATGTTCCATGTGCCCAAGATCTGGGTACTTTTCCAGGCGGAAGTCGAGCCATTTTGTCTTCACGCGCCACTGAGCAACTCTTATAGGAATGAACGGGGCCCCGCCTCCAACGCTGTATCCAGTTCTCTTAATACATCCATGGCCTTTACACTCTGACACTGTAGTCAACACTGGGTAGAAATTTAGAGCAAATATACCAAAAGGCCACCACTGATTCTTTTTTTTTTACAATGCATAGTTTTATATTTTAAACTTTCCTCTAATGGACCTCCAAATTCTGACTAATTGAGAGGCAAAATATTAAAGCTCCCTGGGGCTGCACGGTGGTGCAGTGGAGGGTCGCAGTTACGAATCCGGCTTGGGGCCCTTCTGTGTGGAGTTTGCATGTTCTCCACGTGTCAGCGTGGGTTTTCTCCGGGTTCTCCGGCTTCCTCCCACAGTCCAAAGACATGCAGGCTAGCTTAATTGTTGACTCTAAATTGCCCGTAGGTGTGAATGTGAGCGTGAATGGTTGTCTGTCTCTACGTGTCAGCCCTGTGATAGTCTGGCGACCTGTCCAGGTTGTACCCCGCCTTCGCCCAATGTCAGCTGGGATCGGCTCCTGCCCCCCCATGACCCTGAATAGGATAAGCGGTTAAGATAATGGCTGGATGGATATTAAAGCCCCTTGAAAACTTGGCTTTCAAATGTAACTGTTTCTCTGTACAACATGAAATATTCATGACTAAATAATCAAAAATTTAAGTTAAAGTCAGAGACCTTTATTTGTGTGGTCCCATTTGACTGACAGTGGCCTGGCAACATCAGAAAACAAGCTCATCAGAAAACAAGCTCACATAGCATATCAGATGTTGCTTAACGGATGGGTGAGGGTGAGGCTCAGTTGGTGCACAAAAGCACACCCTAGCAGCCACCCTATTCAAACCAATGAGAAGAGCTTAAAAGAGCACCGGCAGCTTGTGAGAATTGCCGGAGTGCAATAAAAGGTCACGGTACACCAAAGAGTAAAATATAGAATTGCCGGTAAGCACGTTCGGTGTGGACAGGGTGTGAAAACACTAATATTGTGATTTTTTTTGGTTTCATGTAGAATATCATATGTACTTGTTGAGTTTATATGTGAACTGTTTCAATGGAGAAGCCTTGCATCACTGGGTGATCAACGGGTGACGTAAACACCACAGCAGTTCTCATTAGAATAATCAGGACATCACTATTGAGATAGTCATTAATGTTATTTAAATGAAATTCAGTGGCCTGCGTACCATCCTACATCTCAGTTAATCAGTTTATTGTGCAGACAGTGTTTCTCACACTTTTAGAAATTATTTTTGTTGGACTGGTGGGCTACAAAACAGCATTGAAATTGCAAGCTAGCCAACCACTACCCTTGAACAGTGTTTGGCAGCATGCATTTGAATGGAAAAAAAATCTAAAAATATCTTTTTGGGTGGGGGCACATATATTTAGGTGGGATGCCCAAATACATTGTACTTATGGGAAGCATGTTGTTTTAGCACAGGATAATTTCACATAGTAAACACCGTACATACCATAATGCTACTATATCCAAAAATAGTGTATGTTGTATATATACAGATGTATAGTTAATCTTGGTCTCTACTTCTGTCTGTAGCCATGAGTAAGGGTTGGCTGTTAATGCTATACAATTTACACTTCATCATACTGACTGACCTCTAATTTTATCCCTGCTTCTTCAACTGAGCAGAGCTGGTTTTGGTGAGCACCTGGCACTGACTTTATTTTTGCCACGCCAGAGTTTCTCCTCAAAGAAACAATGGGATGTACTATCATTTTATAGAGCTGTATCATTGACATTGGTTATATGTGTCAAGGCAGTTAGGAAACTATAATTTGTTGCCATGTCTGGAATTAATCTTTGTTGTTGTAGTGATCAGTTACTTCAGGATTGCTACTCAATCAGTAAATCTTTCTCCTGTCTCAATGCTTTGAGCCATTCTTTAGCAATGATAATCCCATTTGGACAGAATTCATTTTTGAAAAGTAAATTGGATTATTTTGAATAATGTGTGTGCTGACCAGTGGTTTTAATCCTGTTCAGAGTTCATATGTGTCTGCTATTTCCTCCCTATTTCTGTATTAATTACAGTGCCAAATATCTAGGGGATTTTTTGGCACAGTCTGTGAGCCTCGTCAGGACAGACAAGAGTTAAGCCATTTTTCAGCTTCTTCAATCTTTCAGAAATCTTCAATTACTTACCACAGTTTGTAATTTGGCAATAAATGGTTCGCTTGGAAACGGTCCAAGAACACCTCTTGCAAGCGGTACTGCACCAGAGTTCAATTAAAGTGGACTAAGTGTTGGCTCGTGAAAGCACCCTAAGAAGTGGACGTCGTCACCATGACGTCACCCATTGGTTTGTGGACCGCCGTTTTGAAGCCTCAAGTTTGGCATTTTGGCCATTTTGGTCGTCATATTGGTACTTTGCAACCACCGACGAGAGGGTGGAGCTAAGTACAGCTGAACGCTGAATAAGACATTTTAGGTGATTAAATAAGTTATAATTAATTTTTAATGAACTGAAAACACACCATGAAAGGGTTAAAGTTCTAAGACAAAAGAATGCAAGTTTAATGCACTTCCACATAGGCTCCAATGTCCAGACCCAGAGGTAGATCACTGGATGAAGTTGATACTTGAGCTAGTGAGGTTGATACATGTTGATATGTGTAGCTCTATCTAATCATACGCTAACCTTACTAAACGTGTCTCTTTGTTGTGCGTTTTCCCTATCTGCCAAAGTGGCGGATGGCCTGCCGATTTTACCCGTCACCGCCAGCAATTTATCTGCATTGTGGCAGGTGGCGTGTGCTAATTTTAGACCCTGCTCTGAAGACTCGAGATTCAAAAATATAAAGGAGAAAATGTGCCTTTCCATTAGTCCCAGACACTTGTCATTTTAGCCATGCTCTCATTCACTACTAGCACAGCGTCTAGTCTCAAGAGATGTCATGGTGTGTTCATTATAAGAAACCCAGGAATTCTTCAGTCATGGTCTTGTACAAAGCTCATCTTCACATGACTTCTGTCTGCCCTCACTGCCGTGTCCACATCATGACTGGTGATTCCTCCTTATTGCTCACAGGCTACAGATAAATGATCTCATCTGTGGGAATGTAAACTGTTTTCATGTCCTCCTGCTGTTTTCTCTGATGTAAGACCATTTACTGACAATAGAACTCTTAATGGGAACCGGAGTAAACAGTATAAATTCACAGCCGTCACACACTCACCTCAGAACTGAGGTCACAGTTGAGCAGGTTTTTAGTACGACGGCAGAAAGGCACTACATATCTTTCCTATGAAAATCTGCATGCGTGTTCACCTGTATTGTGTTCACAAGTGAATTGGAATTATTTTCCACTCTCTTGAGCCTCTGACAGACCAGGCTGACGGCTTTTCAGCAACAAAATAGTGCAATCTCATCTTACGCCGTGACCACACTGGGAACGTCAGGATCGCGTGGCGGCTGTGTCGCGTGGCGGCTGTTCATACCAGCTGCGTTTCAGCTGTGTGTCAGCTGCGTTTCTGCTGCTTTAGCTGCTGCTGTCAGCCCTTTCTTTCTAAATCGAGTTTGCCTTTCATAATGTTAATGTTAATTAATTTCATTATAAATGTAATTTATATTTATTTTAGACAGAGAAAGGTTAAGAAATGTGTGGTAATTTGTAAATAATAGCAATAATCCACAATTAAAACCCCGTACTATATTCATTCAAGAAGCTCTGCAAGTCACTACATGTTCTACAACACTGTCCTGCAAATATTTCAGAATAAAAGCCTTGTGTTAACAAATTCCTATTTTACCGTACCACTACCAGTCTGGAAGAAAGAAAGTGGATTTGTTCAGTGTGTCATCTCAATGATGTAGATGAGTTTCATTTCATCCTTTTTACTGGGAACCGCACAATACTTTGTTTTAGTAAGATGAAAACAGTAATTGATTTTCTAAATATGGATAATGCACACAGACTGAGTTATTAGATAGTATATTTGCTATCTGATAACCCAGTCTGTGTGCATCATCCATATTTAGAAAATCAATTTCTATATTAAGTCCAGGGACTTACTATTTTCACAACACATTTGATGCTGTTACAACAGAACTTCAGACCACTGGCATGTACTATCGGAATGTGTTATGTAATATCAGCACTAACATTGTCAAAATCTTTATATGGTAGCAACAGTGATTGAAGATCAAATTCAGAGAAGGGCGTGTGTGTGTTAATCCTGTTGAGCTCTGAAAGGAAGTCTGAGGATTTTATTTGTAGCAGCGTACTGTACTCAAGAGACTCTGCCTGCAGCTAAAACATATGGAGGTAATTTAAGATAACAGACTTGTTGCGTATGTGAGCTGTGATGCACTCACGTAGACCACGACCATTAAAAAATGTGTTTTTTACTCCATATCCCGCTGGAATAACTATGGTCTGAGTACACGAGTCAGTCTTTAAAGTCTGTGTAAAGCAAAAACAAATATGTATTCTGGGTTTGTCACACCACAGAAAAATGTGTTACTAACCACCCAGCCAAAAAATGGCCAAGTCTATAAAATTAGCTTTCAAAATCATGGAAAAATAAGAGTATTCTCTGCTCTGAGACGCTGGGAGCGTGTCGCTGAAGGTGCAGAAACCTGAAACCTCTCTTAATACATCCATAGCTGAAACCACACCCACAAGCGGGGAAGGTGCATCCTGTCAGGATTCTTCAGTAACGGCGAGCGAAGAGGGAAGAGCCCAGCGCCGAATCGCCATCCAACGGGCGGATTGGGGAAAAATGTGGCGTACGGAAGACCGCTTGCCCGGTGTCGCTTGGGGGCCTGAGTCCTTCTGATCAAGGCTCAGCCCGTGGACGGTGTGAGGCCGGTAACGGCCCCCCGTCACGCAGTCTGCGGCGTTCGGTCGGCTTGGAAAGGCTCGGGGCGAGGGTGGCTCGTGGCTTTCGCTTCCTGGGGCCGTGGACAAAGTGCTTGCTTTTGTGGTCCTGGAAGTCCCTAGGACATTCCTGGCCCTGGTACTCCATACTCTGACACTTTGTCATTTTCTTTTTTTTTGTTTACGTTTGTTGAAGTTTACAGAAAAATAATAACTATACATAGGACATGGGATGGATTACAATCATAATATACAATACAAAAACAATCATGAACATATCAACGTCCAACATGGGGCTCAAACTCATGACCGTGAATATACGAGTCTCATGCTCTACCGACTGAGCTAGCCAAGATAACCTTTGGTAATTGTCTGGGTTTCTGTTTTGCTTTTCAAAAAAGGTTCAGGTTTCTGAAGATGGGTAGAGTTATGCTAAGGATGACTCCAGTGCGTTATCGAGCCATGATTTCAGCCCCGCCTAAAAAATCCTGAACACAAAACTGGCGAAAAACAGTTTAACAGGCTAACTCCTCAATCCAGTACTACAATGTTCACAGTCTTTGCACATATTTTCAGTAACGATTTTCCAACTTTTATAATGTGTGTAGAAACAAATCTCTGAATTTCCTTTAAAATGGCCTTTAAATCCTGAGAAGTGTCTCTCTGAACCTCTAGTGTAGATAGCTTGAGGGGAAACATGCCTGGATGAATGACACGGTGTCCAGTGAAAACTGATGCTTTTCATTATTATGGGATGAAACAGACAACATGGAGCTTCCTTCCTATTGTCCAGTTACAAGTTGTATCAGTTTGTTACAGGCTGTGATGTTTGAACCACTCTGGCTGGTTACAATCATTTTCAGTATTTGTTTCCAAATGTAATAGTGAAATGAGTTGCTCAGTGTTGTGCAGATTGTTAGATTAGCGGTGGCAAACTACAGATACAGATACAGATAGCTTTATTTATCCTCGAAGGGCAATTCAGTTTCTACAGTCCACCGAGACATATAATACAATTTCACACAAATGTCTAACAGGATAAAATGATGAAGTGATGACATACTATATCTGTTAAAGTGATGGCTTTTTGTCCTTTAGACACAGGTTTTGTCGATATGTCCGTTACAGTTTTATTCAGACATGACAGGACAAGGCGGTTCCTCATCAGATTCATCAATTAATGTAACTAGATAGCAAATTTCTTCTTCCGTGTGTTATGATGTAGGACAGTGCACAAGCTGTTAAAGCTGCATAGTTTTAGACCTCTAGTAGCGCTAGCGCATGCTGATTAGTCTCAGCAGATGGAAATTTAACATGGAACATTTTGAACCTTCCGTCTGCTGCGTGCCCTCAATTAAATCAGATCCCAGACCAGACATTGTCAGCATGTTAATTTAAACTGAAGTGTGAAGCTAGATTGGACACTCTGTCCTAAACCAGTGGCTTATTTTTAGGAACACATTGCATGATTCCTGCCGATAAACACAGATGAACATTACGGGAAAACACACACTATTTTTATCTGCTCCCATCTGTTGAAGGTCCTCCAAAATCCTTTTTTCATGGTCTCCACATATAACCACACAGGGAATGATTGTCCTCACACAAACCTTATTTGGACATTGATAACAGATTTTTAGTGCTGCATGTGCATTTCCTTCCTCAATAAACATTTGCAAAGTTGATTTTTTTTTTTTTTTTTTTTTTTTAAATTTCAAAACCTGAACTGGTTACATCAATGTTAACCAGCTTGCAATCGTCTTCTTTCCTGTCTTTGCTGGCACATTGATGCATATCCTGGTGTGTTACCGCCACCTGTCGATCACTGGAATAGTTAGAAACTATTGCCTGGAATTGGCAGCGCATCACCCGTGTGTATGCATGTGCGTCCTCATTCATGAGACAAACTAAACGGGGGCCTATAAAACTGCTCCATAATGATACCATAGGTCTAAAACTGAGGATACCTTTAATAAGACCCTTGATCTGTACCAATGTTCCCTGCCAGTCATTGTACGAGAAACATCATCGTATTTGAGGTTACAGCTCATTCTTGACCTTTTGAAACTGCAGCTGTCAAAACAATCTCAACTAGAGGTCCACTTACTTGCTTGCTCTGGAACCTGGGCTGTCAAAGTTAACGGGATAATAATGAGTTAATGCAAATTCATTTTAACGCCACTAATTTATTTAACGCATTAACGCATTCGATCTTTTGGAGGTTGTAGCAGGCTCAATTTTGAAGCTAGAGTGATGATACTGGTATCATATAAAAATGTGGTATTTTTGGTAGAGGCTAAATAACGCTTCAAACTTACGTTAAATTTTGGTGAGGAAAAACTGGCATGGCCATTTTCAAATGGGTCCCTAGACCTCTAACGTCAAGATATGTGAATGAAAATGGGTTTTTGGGTACCCACGAGTCTCCCCTTTACAGACATGCCCTCTTTATGATGATTTCCAATAATAAATATATACATACATTTGCATAAAGCAGCATATTTGCTCGCTCCCATGTTGATAAGAGTATTAAATACATGACAAATCTCCCTTTCAAGGTACATTTTGAACAGATAAAAAAACGTGTGATTAATTTGCGATTAATCTCGATTAAATATTTGAATCTACTGACAGCCCTAATTTTACTAAAGCAACAATAAATACAATGTTTATTTTTGTTGTGTTTGTTGGTGAATATTTTGGTTCAAAATAAAATTTGATTATCGTTGCTTATAGTTAGGATGAACTTGATTATTGCTGGCCTCCATTGGCGGCTGGGCCCCAGAAAGCTTTCCCCTTTATCCCCCTTATTGGCGAGCCTGGGGAGACGACCGCTGTTCAACTCTTCCACCTCTCCATCTCTCTCTTCTTTTATCATAGCAGCAAAACATTAATTGCACTGCAGAAAACCATGAAGAAGAATGCCCTCAAATGTATGATGTCTCCATATTTGTCTCCATACATATACTACACACAGGAAAATGGGTCTCTCCAGGATACCACGCGAGTACAGCTTGTATCTCTTGCCTGCCACTGCAGAAAAGTTGCTTCCTCTGTGTCTCCCAGTCAAAATCTAAAACATCAAAATGAATGCTTGGCAGTCACCGAGGCACTGCAAGCCCTTTAAGGAATGATAAATACTTTCCTCCTACAACAGCATGAAACCATCAGGAGATTAAATCGTTCTAAAGATTTACAGTTGTAGCACTAAAGTGGCTGTGGAATCCCTTACAAACTGTAAATAAGTTTACATAACGTCTTGCTGCTTCAGCTCTTTATTGTGTCTGGCTTGTCAGTGACTGTAGGTCTCAGTGTCCATTATATTCCTGTTTGCAGTGCCCGGTCATAAGTCAGTGTGATTTAGTGAGCTTGTCACTGATTGGTATGAGCTGGTGAAGAGACAAACTTCATTGTCCACCTGCTGAGCTTTAACCAGCCTCGACCGAAATACACTCCTGTTACTGGGGGTGAGGATGGACTTCAGTGGTAAGGACACTTACCGCAACATACTCGCACAATTTGTAGCATTATCATTGTTTGTGCTCATGTGAGTGTAGAATTTACTTTCATACCAACCTATTCTATTATTAATGTTTCATATCAACCTAAAGTTCCCTGTTGAAAGAACCAGTGTTAGCTCAGTGGGTAGAGCGGTTGCCGGTTCAATCCCCGGCTTCTACTGTCTGTGTGTCCAAGAGTCCTTGAGCGAGACACTGAAACCCAAGTTTCTCCCAGGGCGCTTTACAGCAGACCCACTGCTCCTAATCCTGCTTAGGATGAGTTAAATGCAGAGGTCAAATTTTAGGTATGAACCTGTAGGTATATGACGATTCTGATAAAGTTGAAATAAGTGTAGGATTCAGGGAGATTTATTGGCAGAAATGGAATACAATACTCATAACTTTGTTTTAATTAGTGTATAATCACCTGAAACTAGGACTTGTTGTGTTTTCATTAGCTTAGAATGAGCCCTTCATATCTACATAGGGAGTGGGTCATGGATGTATGAAGAGAACTGGATACAGCCTTGGAGGGGGGCTTATTTAATTTTTAGCTTGTAACTTTTTTAGCTTTGTAATTTTTTCTTGTTCTTTCTTGTCAAACCAGTTCGGGATGATGTACTCATATATCACACTTAAAGAAATGGCAAACTGCCATCGAATCATCCTCCACTTGAGGGCGAATCCAATCTTTAAGTCCACTCACTCATCTGTGTGTGTGTATGGGGGAAGGGGAGGGGCGGAGGGATCAGGGTTATGTACGGATTCTGCAACAGGACAAACTAGACGTGTATAGAGGAGAGAGACAGGAGTAAGCCCAAAAAAATGCAACCCGCAACCCGCAACGACCAAAATTATTATTTTATAAACAAACCCAAAGTCGCTTGTAATAAGCAGACTTGACAACTCTGCCCGTTACATAAATTAATTACATAATTAATTGAGTTCAGAGTGTCTCCCACGACAGTTTTCCATCTGCAGTTGTACGACTTGAGGAATCGAAAATACTTCACCATCTATTAAGGTTTTGGCATCTCTTGCGCTGTTATGAAATACGAAGGGATAAAAAACATGTAAAATAGTGGAAACCAAAAATTGTGGCTGGCACAACTTATCCATCCATAGCCTCTCTTAATGCAGCTCAGCAGTGTGGTAACTGGCCAAAACAAGGTAATGAAATAACTTCATTAGGGGCCACATGAAGTGAGCAAAAGAAGCAGAACATTAGGCCCAGAGGGTGGTCCCTGGTTCTTTTTAACAGAGCTCTGAGGTTTTGAACAATGTTGCATAACAGCATCTGCATGGTGTTACATTTTTAGGGCCTGTCAGTCCTGGAAAACCCTTCCAGTGTCTGAAATTATCTTATTCGAGACCTGAAATGGTCTTGGAACACCACAATTGCGTATATACCTAGTTACTTTGGTTTCATTTAGACTACCTCCTAATTGCTAGTATCTCCTACAACTTTACACTCCTGACCTGTACAACGCTTAAATGCTTGAGCTACATTGAGATGTTGTTTTTAGCTTTTTCTTTGTGCTTTAAATAACCTCCTCATCCAGTCTGGGTGACGACTGGCTGTGTTTCCACCCCTCAGATGGTAAATCTTGGCGTGAAAAAGGTCAGGTCAGAACAAATGGGTCAACGTCTCCCAGCTACACAGAGCCTATTGAATTTACTCATCACAAGACCTTAAATCCAGCAGTTATGTGGAAGACTTGAGGGAAATAGGGCTCAGTTTGAGATCACTTCCAGTGTGAGACTGTGCCAGGCCGGACTCCTCTGCTGCACTTTGAGTTTCAAATCCTCGTGGGAATGCTGTGAGGCATGGGTTACATTTGAAGGGACGCCATCAGTACTGGTCAGGAGTCAGGAGGTTAACCAACTGTTGCCAAGGTCATTGCACCTTGACATGAGATACATTTTCATGTAAAGCGGCAGTCTCATTCGCCCATTCATGCAAAATTGGTGGGGCCAGACGCTTGGTGATTTAGTGACTACTCGCAGGGCTAGTTGGTGAACTGCGGTATCTGGAGAGCTAACCGCTAACACAGTAGCTGACCAGGCCGGGCTAGAGCTAGTTAGTCACAATAGCTCTCAGAGCTTCTCTCTATTTTCTCTCTACTGTTTTGTTGACTTCCCCCTGGCATTTTGTTCAGCATTGCACACAATTTCTTTCAATGAAAAAGAGGGCTGTCAAAGTCAACGATAATAACGTGTTAATGCAAATTTGTTTTAACAGCACCAATTTCTTTAACGCATTCACGTAAGTTGTGCTTTTTAGGTTATGCAGGCTCAGTTTTAAAGAGTGAACATACTGGTTTCCTATGAAACTAGAAACCCTAAGGAATCCATTGGTACCAACCTGTTATACTAGCTTGTCACGAAGGAGGCAAAATAACGCTCCAAACTTACGCTACATGTTGGCAATGAAAAACTGACATAGCCTTTTTCAAAGGGGTCCCTTGACCTCTGACCTCAAGATATGTGAATGAAAATGGGTGCTATGGGTACCCACGAGTCTCCCCTTTACAGACATGCCCACTTTATGATAATCACATGCAGTTTGGGGCAAGTCATAGTCAAGTCAGCACACTGACACACTGACAGCTGTTGTTGCCTGTTGGGCTGCAGTTTGCCATGTTGTGATTTGAGCATATATTTTATGCTAAATGCAGAACCTGTGAGGGTTTCTGGACAATATTTGTCATTGTTTTGTGTTGTTAATTGATTTCCAATAATAAGTATATACACCCATTATATATTAGGCAAGAACCAGTTTTAGACTCAACATTATCAACTGTGATAACTTGAAACCACTGTTGTAAATTTCAGATGGCTGGATGTGAGCGTGGCCAACCTGACACACACTTCATACTGGGTGGTGTACCTGCAAGTCATCCAAGAGGCAGTGTGGCCAGGAGGAGCTCTGCCTACGGCCCCACGACTTGAACGCAGCCAGCAGCAGAAGGACAGCACCAGGCAGCAAGCCTTACACTCTCTGATGAGACTCCTACCAGGTACATGTACATTCATGCAGACAAATGTAACGATGTCGAGCCCACAATGTGTATATTTGTGCCAGACAAATACATTGGAAGGCCAGTATTATTGGACCATTTTAGCTTATCACAAATATATTGATTTTGGGGTATATGTAGGCTGATAGCTAACAAAAAAAGTTCTGTACAAAGATTCCAAAGAGGTTTGAGGTCATTTAGAAACTGTATCGCCAACAGAGAGCACTGACAAGCTTAATTTTCAACTGTGAAATGGCACATTTAGTACGTCTCTATTCTTTAATAACCAAATGTAAGGGATCCTAATAATTTCTTTTTGTTATGTGTTTATGTAAAAAACAAATACCAACCAATATATATTGTTATCAGATTTCATGCTCTCTAATATCAGTACTGTATCAGCACCAAAACTCCAGCAGCAGTCAGGCCCTAGTGTAAATTATGATTTCATTCTAGGAATACTACGAATGCCTTAACTTACAATGTGTTTGTGTCTCTAGATCTGATCTCAGACATGTTGGGCTCAGACAAGTACAAACTCAGCTGGCAGACTGCACTGGACTCTCTTCAAGACCCCTACATTAACAGGTGAACATACACTATACAACTCAATTATTACAATCAGTTCCACTTCATAGTATAGACATGGCTGCAGACTTGTTTTGACACTAATGGGTCTGACACTCACCTCTATTTTATTCAAATACACATATTTACCCTGTGTTTAAAACACCCAAACCAATTTAAATTGCATAAAACATTTTTATATACAAAAGGAATTGTTGAGTAGCCCAGCCTATCCTGAAAATAACAATGTATGGTATTACGGAGGACAACAAGAGTCACGGAAATAAAAATAAAGCATTTAATTACTAGCTAGTTTCAAACTAGTGATTTAATTATGTCTATAAACAGATATCTGCATATGAGTGGAGAATCTGTGAGGCAACGGGACAAGATTTTGGTATCGGAGGTTTTCTGGTTTCCATTTGTAGTCCGAGTAGTATTGACCAATCACGTTTGAGCAGACTTTGGTTGCATGCAGGTAAAGCAGTCCGTGCTCAGAGTTAAAAAGGCGGAACGCATTGGCCGAAATGCAATCTCTGAACCCATGACGGCGATTCATCTTTTTATTAGCTATTTTCTAACGCTTACCTACTGTCATGGCCCGGATATTCTTAGCACATCAGCTATGTTATCATGGCTTCTCCTCACTCAGTCTCATTCACGTTAAAGCTGCAGTGGGTAGAAATGGAGCAAATATGATTAAAAAAAGTTATTTTTATAAAACGGTCGCTATATCCTGACAGTAGTGCATGAGACAGGTAATCTGAAAGAAATCATGTTCCTCTGTGTCCTCCGGTGCTCCTAATGGCATCTGCAAGATTTCACAGACTGGAGGAAAACAACCAATCAGAGCTGATCTGGAGTCTGCCGTCGAGCTGCCGTCTATGAGAGCCGGCTGTCAATCGCTCGCGAACTCCGACCAAACGGTCAAACAAGGCAGCGCTGATCAAATATGAATCAATATTCTGTTACTGTAATGTCTGTTTCTCGCCTCAAATGTTTACAGAAACATTTTATAGTGTACTGTTTAGCTGTAAAATGAGAAAGTTTGTGACCCGGCAGCCATGTTGAGATCTGTTGAAGAAATACCAAGCACCACCAGCCAGAGCACAGCCAATAGGAATGCTCTCTCTCTCTCTGAAATGACCTGTGATTGGCCAAAGTCTCCCATCACGGGCTAGATTTTTTAAAGCCTGAAAACAGAGCCTTGAGGAGGTGCAGAAGTCTAGTTTTCTCTCAGAACACTTGAATTACAACATGCTAAAAAAGGTTATTATGAAATGTTTGCCCAATGATGCCAAAAATATACTCCCTACTGCCACTTTAAGTCACTAACGATAACAAAGAATGTTGCTGATCCCGTGTTCCATTAGACATCTGGTCTACTGCATATTTGATCTTCTGCTGGAGTTCCTGGTTCCTGAAATACCTGAGGAGGACTTCCAGAGGAGCCTGTTGCATACCCTCGCCAGGAACCCAGAGAAGCTGCTGGCATGAGGAGAAAACCCACAGGAACACCTACAAACCCCAGCTTTAATTCCCATCATCCTAACTGACCATTCACCACTGATGAATTGCTGACAGGCAGTGTGACAGCGGGGCTGCTCCTGTTCTACTAATGTTCTGCGATGAGAGTGGAAGTGAATGTTCCGGGTGAGACTGAATATTCTTTGTCCCCACTTTAAACTCCTGACGTCCCCTCAGGCCTGTCTTTGATTACTTTTGTTGATTTGATAACATGCGAGGCTCAAACACTTTAGCACAACCTCCATTTGAAGCAGCTTTGATTACACGAGAGCACCTGGTTTGGGTTTGATCTTAGAACGCGTCTGACCTGCTGGTCAGATCTAAACATGTGGCAAAGCCTTCTCCGATCTCCACATCAGGCCTCTTCCTGCTCGCTAAACTCTCCGGCTTTGACAAAACTCACTTCAGATGGTCTTCACACTCTGCCCTCATCCCCTCTTGCAGTTTCTGGGTAGAAACATCCACACCTGTTGCTCTAATCTGGAGAAGCAGGATTTGCTTTTCCCCCCCTAAATTAAATCTCAAAATGCTCTATTGGGATTTAGCATCACTGTTTCTATTCTCTGTTGACCCATTCTTCATTACATCCCACTGACTGTGTATCGAGCCACACATGTGATTCTGACATAATGTGAGCTATACTTCCTAAACCTGAGCCTTCCTGAGGGATCACATGTATCTGGCAGTCATTTGTTTTTTTTTTCTAACCTGCAAATGTCCAGGTGTGGGAAAAGTACATAGTGTAGTGAAAAGTTGGCCATAAGATATTTTACTGGCTTCACAGATGCGTCACAGTTCCTTTAACAGGTCCCTTTGGAGAATTATCTGCGCAGTTAATGTCTAAATCATATAAGAACTGAGCTCCACTAAAACAGGTATATGAAAGATTTAGGAACGGTGCTGGTCTAATCTGAACTGCTGGAGTCTCACTTACTTTTACTGGTATCTATCCATGCTATCCATGTCTCCACCCAAAGACATGAAATAGAATTTAATTTGTGGTGATCGCAGTATTTAAGAATTAGGTTGAAACAATTCAGTAGCAATGTGTCCAAGAGCAACTTCCCCATTCCTTTGGAAAATCCACAGACCTTACTGTGGACAGTTTTCACTAAAACTACTTTTGCTGAGGAAATAGTCCCTATGAAAACTGCTGACTGTGCATTCTGTGGATATTGTTAACACTATTCACAGCAGATAATTTGACATAGTAGGAAAAAGAACAAGTGAGAACTAACAATGGCTCTGTTCTATTCAAGTGTCCCAGTTAGTCACGACAGTGCGACAGATTAGGGCTCTACCGAATACTTTAACGCTTCGAAGCTTCATTCAGAACGTTGACATTCCGATTCTAAATCAACATTTGAGTGTTTTGTTTTGTTTTTTTTAGCATTTTTGTTCATTGTGTTAGAACCCTGTATTTCAGACAGGGTCTGAAATTAGCACCCCTCAAATGCGGGTAAATTGTTGGCAGCGGCGGGTAAAATCGTCAGGCCATCCACCACTCTGGTAGGCAGGGTAAACGCTAGAGATGGGAATAGAGAATCGGATCCTATAGTTGTCTGATTCTTTGGCATCTCATGCCTCCGTGACTACCTATTCCTCTTTGATGCTTTCCGACTGTTACGCATGCACAATGACGCATAAGCACGCCGTTTCATGTTTATAGTTTGTTTGGGACCGGAGCCACCACGGAGAGAAAAAAAAAGCACTCAAAAGCGTGGCGCTACTAAACCTGAGGGGACGCACCCTATTTTTCCCTGATAATGCGACACTCCAGTGTTGAAATCAACAGGGGGAGAGTTAGTAATGTTACCTGTTAGCAGCCGGTGGGCAGCACAGTCCTGCTTGGCTAAATAACAGAGCTACTAACGCTAACGGAGGTGTCACTACATTACATTATGAGGCGTTCAAGCTCTGCTCAGTAAAAATGACTATTGGCAAAGGTAAATTACAATGTTATCATGAGGTCTTCAAATGTAATCTTGTAAAATCAAGCTTTTAGCAAGGAACTTGAATGAACCAGTTGTTTGATGGAGATGTTTTTACAGCAATATAAAATAGATACTAGAGAGGGAATTCTGACCTGTTTAACTTCCTAACACTAGCCCTAAGATGGTTATAAAACATCATTAAAACTACTGATGCCAAGATTTTTTTTTGTTGATCAAAGCAAATATTTAAATAATCATAATCATTTGAATTGTGTGTTTTTATGCAAATAAGCACTATAGAGGACAATAACATAAGTACAGTACAGTACTGTGTACTGTACCCTCCCAACTCCCAAAAATAGGGCTTCCCCAGAAGCTACGGAGTAATTCCAACTCTGGAATTTACCATGCATATAATATGTTTTATGTGAAATATATCGAACATTGAATGACAACAGATCTAAAATGTTACTCCTTCATTTAGCACATAGATTTCAAAGGTGGCAGATAAAATGTCTAAGTGGCAGACAAAAAAGATACCTGCCTGCCACTATGGCAGGCAGTGAAAAAAGTTAATTTCAGACCCTGGTTGCAGATAAAGATTAGTCTACACCAGCGGTTCTCAAACTGTGGGGTGCGCCCTACTAGTGGGGTGCACGTGACCGGAGGAAAATGTGATGCGCAATTAATGTTTTGATGTCGGAATCTTTTTCACGGCGGAATAGTAAACCAATCGGCTCTTTATACATTCGTGGTAGCAATGGTGTTCATTCACAGAGGTAGTCAGTAGGTTTACAGAATGGACAGATATTTGACAGGGACAAAAAGAAAAAACAGACAAATATTAGCCTACCTTCCACCTTTCTCTTCCCTCCTCTCTCTCAAACACACACAGAGCGAGTGACGCGGCACTCTGTCCGTCTCTGTAATTCCCTCAGTCCTCAGTCCAAAAGTCAAAATTTATTGAAAAAAAAGAGATATCATAATTATTTCCAAAATTCACTACATGTTTTTAATCAAACGAAATATTCTGCTTCAGTCCATAATTGTTGTTGATTAGCCTTTCAAGAACAGCAGTTTCACTGCGGTTAAAAACTTTTTTTCCCCCGCACCCACCTTTAACGGGGCAGCCTATCAGCAATCCAACAGCACCATAAATTACATTTATATAAATATGAATAATAATGAATGCAATGTGAGATGAGGAGAGACCAGTGTGTTTTTTTATGTCTGAAAACTCTGGCAGCTGACAGTATGACACCCAACAAATCAAGAAGACATTTAGAAACATTAAAGTCACATCAATAAAAAAAGTGGTTTGATAAAGTTTAACCCTCATCCTACCAACCTATTTAACATACTAGGACTACCTACTGAATAAACTACAAGAAACAACCATCATAGGAAAATGTTATTACTTATTCTTCTCAAAACATTACTTGTTATGTAATTAATGTCAGATGTAATCATTTCAAAAATTCACAACGTTTCTTCCCAACGTGTAAAAGGATAGTATCCCCATCACTGTAAAGTGCTGTTCTTGACTTACCCCAAAGCGAACGTACGATTTGATCAGTCAATCGATCTTTGCCACCTGATGAGCTGAGATCCTTTATCCCGGACCTCCTCCTTTTGCTTCCTGAGGACCATGTAGTCATGGAGTTCAATATTGATCCTTTATCCCGGACCTCCTCCTTTTAGTGGTGTCACCGACTCACCACACAGTCTAGGGTCATTTTAAACAGATCGTTGAAGGTTTTTTGCACTTTGAAAATCTGCCTTCGTGGTGGTAACACAACAATCAGCGCTTCTTTCTTGGTCGGATGAAGACAATGAACAGGAAAACTGTTCTGAAGTATGTTACAAGACAGATCCCTCATATCTCTATCACAGTGTAACCCTGATGTCTTAACACAGAATCTCTTAAAACACTGCATAGTTAATCTGCAGTTGCAGCCGGCCAGAATGACGATGTCATCCAGAGTAAAACAGAGTTTCTCAACCTTTTCTCGCATCATTTTAACGTTCCAAAATGTTACGACTTAAATTTGGAGAGTTTATGTGAATTGTAATGCTGCATATTTTTGTATTTTATTTTTTAGGATTATTATTGAGTCCACCTGGGTTATATTGAGAGCAAGATATGCAGTGTTTTTCTCATTTAAAATGCATCAAATAAGTCTCCTGTGACTGAATCTACATATTCAGTTTAAGTCATCTGGGATTCTGATGCCAAGTTTGACAAATGTTACATTCCATCTTGTAAGTAAAAAAAAAAATAATGTTTCTACCATTCCAGCTTTTTTGCACTCATATCCTGGTTTAGTGGTCGCATCCTTGTCTTAAAGTCTGTTTTTTTTTCCCTTTCCATTGTGTTAACTTGTGATTCAGCCTATTTATTAACCTATTTATTTGCTTGATTTACTAATCTGTGACGTTTTCGAGGTGCCCGTGGTGACGACGAGGATCGTCCTTGCTTATGAAGTGCTTTTAACTGGATTTTGCCTTACAAGGTGACTTGATGAAGTTTGGTCTGCCTGTCCTGCAGCAATGCTGCTGCAGTGTAGCCACTGACTCTGCCTTAGTAGAACATAAGCACCCAGTTACAGCTCTGTGGTGAAACTTCTTTTTTTTTTTTTTTTTTATTATTGTGTCAAATTGTGCTGAATGTTGAAACTGTTACAGTTATTTGTTGTGAAGAGATTTTATTTTGCTTGCTTATGCTGATAAAGGAATTCCATGTATGTTGCCACGTGAAACAGAAAAAATGACAGCATAAATTCTCTTATCTACCGCTGCGTATATTGCCACCATGACATAATATATTTACTCAGTATATCATTATAACAAGAACATTTTCTTGCTTTAACTTTTTCATGTTACAAATCAGCATCCACTACATCACCTGCTATAAGAAGATGAAAGCTTCATCATTTTTACAAAGTTAAAACAACCAATGCTTTATAAGCATACAAAAAACTACAACTCCCATCGCGGATACTTTGCGTCAATAACCAGGTTTCCATCCAACTGTAGCGCAAATTTTAACTGAATTTTCAGAAAATCTGCAAAACAAAATGTGACTTCATGCGTGTTTCCATTCACTACTCTTAAGAGTGCTCCACGGATGACACATTTTTGTACGCCAACCAGGAAGTTAGCATCGTCCTGGGTTCCTTCGACAAAAAGCCAATGGGATTGTTCCATTGGCTTTTGGATTATTGCAGAAAATAAGCTCTGTCGCAAACACACATTTATGATAATCGCACGTTTCGTTCATCAAGATAATCTCAACAAATGAACACCACTTCTATGATTTTTGAAGTGTGAATGCAATCCCCGAAAGTAAAAAACTTTGTTAGGCTATAAACGAACTACACCACTGTTGCATGATCGGGACTATACACAACGAGGCTGTAAAGGAGGACGAGTCGGCGTGATGACGTTTAGTAGTCTCATTTAGCCACTTGTTAGCAACCGCTTTTTTAAAGACACATAACGGCTTCAAAATTCTCGAGTGGGGTATTTATTGATGTATTTTATATTATCGTAGAACAAAACATTAAAATCTCTTCAGCTTGTGTTAACCACAGACCTTATTTCAGGCATCTAACTAAAAACTCATTCAAAAAACCCATTGACTTCCAAACGAGGAAACGGAAGTGCTAAAATGCTAACTCATTTCCGGTGTTTAGGACTCATTCCTGTAGCGCTCTATGAGGAGTTGGTTACAAGACAGACGATCGAGAGTAGCAGTAGGTGGCGCTAATTCTCCAATCAGGTGCAACTAAACCATTGCAGAAGAATTAAAAGAGCGACAGTCAAACCCAACATGGTGGGAAAACAATGAGAAAAACGTGATGGAACTATGACATTTAGGTTTGTTTCATGTTTTTATTTGAGGAAGGTTACAGTCTCCTCATCACTCCACACAGATCTGATGTCTCTTCAGTGGACATTTAATGCCAGGATCAGACTACATGATATTTTTGACGGTTACGACGGTCACTATGTCAGATTAGACAATAAAAACAGCTGGATGGAAACACACCTGTAACTGGGCTGCACTCATATCCACATATGTACATTCACCAGTGCTCTCTTCTAAAGTCATTTTCCCACATTTTTAGCTGTAATCTGTGCTTATCTACATTATTACAAATGATCGAGGTGATTTTGAATGTTTTCTTCTTACTTCTGGAAAGTAAGCATAGATGCACAAACCAATGTGAACAACAGTTCACACTCATAATACATAATTACATCCTGCCACATGTCTCTTATTATTATGTTATATGACTCATCAAGGCTACAGCATCTCTTTAGGCACTGACTGGACCTTTTTCTCGTTATAACAATATAGCAATTTATGTTATAATGAGACACATTTCTTGTTTTAATGAGACATGTTGATTTTGTGTAATAATGAAAATGTTTCGGTACAAAAAGATGAAGGATATGATGTTATAGCGCGAAAAGTTCCTTGCAAAAAAATGTAGTAATAAGCAGAAAGTTATGTCATAATAATGAAAAATATCTCATTATAACACTACCAGGATCTCTTTAAAGCATTTTGTCTTTATAACAAGAAACTGATTAATTTTTTTTTGTAATGGTGGCACGACTATGCTTCCGTACTTATCTGCTTTAATAGATGTTAGATGTTGAAAAAAGTGCACAGTGACGTTTTTTTTTTTTTGGAACCTCATATATTTATGCCAAATGTTAATTAGTGCAGCCAATGTTTTATAGACAGACAGACAATATAGACATTGAAGCTTTATCTGTTTTAGAGAAATACATGACATTGTACAGATCCACTGTTAACTGTAATCCTGTTTACTATCACTTTTGCACTCTTTTTCACCCTTTGATCTTCTTTTCTATCCGATCCTGTTGTCTGGTGTTTATCCTGCAGTCACTTGTGGACACATGGAGTTGTTTTGTGCATGTTAACACTGTGAATCTGTCTCCGTTTGCTCAGCACAGATTGTATCGCAATCTTCTAAACATTTGCTGGGTGTTCCTGAGCATATTTGCAAAAACAATAAAGTTACCAAACATGAGTTATTAAATGTTCAACTGTTGTTCACACTCATTATTTTCTTGGCCTGAGGTGGTGATACATTTTACAAGAGGCTGGTGAGTTGCTCGGTTATCTTTTATGAGATTTCACTTTTTTCAGTTTATCCCAGGCATGTTTTAACTGTCTGGAGGTTCGCCAGAAATGTGCTCAGCATCTTTTTATGTATTCCATGTTATCATTTTTTTACCCCTTTGTATGGACCTTTTATATTCCCTATGCCCTATCAGTTCGCAACTAATTTGCTATAGCCTGCAGACTCGTGGTTCACATCCAACATAAGCAAAAAGAGTGTGGATGAAAACCTTTAAATATCCCATAATAAAGATCAGAACCATTCCTTGGAACGGTTTCTGTTAAGCTCCACTTCTCTAACAACAAAGGGGGAGTCGGGGGGTGTGTTGGAGGGTGGCTTTGCAGTGCCGAGAAATCCTCTTAAATCGGATTAACAGATGAAACTGTAAGCAACACTTTGGATTAGCCCTGCACTGAGGGAAGCAGAAGAACGTGATCAAACATTTACATAGATTGCTTTTTGATAGTAGTTTTATTGTTTAAGAAAATGTACATTGAATAAATTGGATTTCTTTCAGTTAACCCCCTGAGACGCACAATAGACCCGTTTTTGTCTTTTTTAGGGGGAGGTAACAGGTCAGCAGTAGATGTCACATAGAAGTGGTGTACAACATCTGAAAGCTGAGAACCTGAAGATTAATTGAGATGCAGTTCAGCACTGTGTGTCAAGTTGTTCTAGTCATTAATCAGAAATAAACATGAATTAATTAATTGAAATTAATTGTAAAAGTGTATAAGGGTTTAGAACATTATGATGGAAGTATATAATGGCCATAAAATCCCTCCAAAATACCACATTAAGACAACAAGACCTTGAGGAACACCATAGAAAAAGCCATGCTGTGATTTGGTATCAAAAACTTTTGACATTTTGAGATTTCTGCAAGAATTGCATTTTTCGGTATTCTGGAAACTGCTCGGAAACCCCCTTATTTTCAGTATACCTAGGAAAGCCATCCATCCTCTGAATGCTCTAGGTCTGTAGTTTGTGGCTGTAAAGTTTCATGCGGCTGTAATTATCCAAGAGGTCACCACAGGTCATATATACAGTGAGGTCAAGTTACAAAAAATAGGTCTCAATAAAATGAAATGTCTACTATGAGGACTAACATCATCACACATGAATACAGTTAGGCTCATTGGATCCACAAGAGTCTCAGCTTTACAGTGACACCCAATTTATGTAATTCCAAGACTGTTTAGGGACACCAGTATGTAGAAATATTCAAATACACCATTTTAGAATAGGCGAAAATAACACATTTATACTGCATGAAAAAAAACCTGCATGGTTTTTGCCCAAAACTTCACGTTATTATCATAAAGTGGGCATGTCTGTAAAGGGGAGACTCGTGGGTACCCATAGACCCTGTTTTCATTCACATATCTTGAGGTCAGAGGTAAAGGGACCCCTTCTAAAATGGCCATGCCAGTTTTTCCTCGCCAAAATGTAGCCTAATTTTGGAGCGCTATTTAGCCTCCTTCCCGACATGCTAACATAGCGATGGATTCCTCAGGTATTGTAGTTTCATATGATATTTTTTAGCGTCACTCTAGCCCTAAAGCTGAACCTACTAGAGCCTCTGACAGACAGTAAAGTCAGTCTGGATCGCGGGTCTCAGAGGGTTAAATGTGATAGTTCAGTCCTGTTCTGACCGCTAATACGGTCTCTCCTGAAGTCTCACTTACTGAGACCTCAGGCCCTGGCCTTCCAGATTTTTTTTTTCTAGTCTTGAAGGTCCCATATTATTAAAAAGTGAGATTTTCATGTTTTTGTATTATAAAGCAGGCTTAAGTCCTATATAAAAACTGTGAAAGTATCGAAACACTCAATCCACAGGGAAATACACACATGTGAATGTCATCAGCTGACAGGAAGTACACATGGACCCAAGCTGTAGCCTAGCAACGCAATTCTGTAGCAATTCAATTGCAATTCCGTCAAAATGGGCTAAAACGGAACGTTTCAGACAGAGGGTAAATACAGGTATATTCAGGCTGTCAGTATGAGGAAAATAAAGTTTTTTTTGAACATTACAGCATGTAAACATGTTCTAGCAGAAACACAAAATACAAGTATGAACCTGAAAATGAGCATAATATGGGACCTTTAATTCAGTTAGATTTGATTTGAAAGAGTTTTTTTTGACGTTCAGTATGGTTCATGTTAGTTATTTTGCCACTACCACTTCCAAGTAGCACGTATCAGAATGTGAGGTGACTAGGATCTAAAGCCTCAAACAGTGTAGTAGACTAAACTCTCCACTCAAGGTCCACTTGCTTGTTCTGGAGCTTTTATTTGTATTACACAGCCTTCATCAGTAGATTTAGTTTGCTCAGTTTTCAAGGAACTGTACCCGTTGAAGCTCAAGCTCAAAAGCATTGCACAGGACTAAATTCCAAAGTAGAAATGTTACTTTGGTGGTTTGGCAGACTACCATTCAGTAGCAGGGAACCTCTGGGATCCATAACTGCCTTTAAATGAAGAAATACTGTAATTCCCCCCAAGCAATTTTGGACAATTAAATGAATAAATGCATCGTCCAATTAAAATCAAATTTAATTACAATATTCCCAGACTATTTTAATGTGATTGTGGTTCAGGAGGCGCCTCATGTCATCATGGATGACACAGACTGAGTGACATCAGCAGTGTCTCCTCCTCCATGTGCAGTCTGAAGACATTCACAGTGACAGAGCATGAGGGAGAAGACAGATGTGCATCACTTCTGGATCACTGGATCAAGAGTCGCTCTGCATTGACTTTGCACGGTCCGCCACGACAGTGGCACTGGCAGGACGCCCTCGGCTGAGCGCTCATTGCGGGCTACCGCCATCCCACCCACATGACCAGACCGACTCATAGTGTCGCTGTAGCAACTGCACCCAGAGGAGGAGGAATGGGGGGGTGATGCTGCTGACATAGTCTAGAGAAAGTCACAGGTTGCTATGGTGACAAACCATCCCAGTTTAGCTTCTTTATTACTAATACCTTCCCATAAGAGATGATCCAAGAAAATTATTATTATTATTATTTAATTATAATTGTGTAGTTTGTATTAACATGCTTTGGCTTGTATGCAGTTATGCCAAAAAGCCACTTGAATTAAAATAGAAATTAACGTAGGATGAGTATTGAAGACGTGTGCAAGTTGAAGAAATGTTTATTTGCTGAAATTAAACTAACAAAATGACACGCAACAGTAAAAATATTGAGTTTCAAAGTTTATTCTTGACCTTGAACTAGGGCTGTAAATCGCTTAAAATATTTAAACACGATTAATCGCATGATTGTCCATAGTTAATCGTGATTAATCGCAAATTAATTGCAATTTTTTTTATCTGTTCAAAATGTGCCTTAAAGGGAGATTTGTCCAGTATTTAATACTGTTATCAACATGGGAGTGGGCAAATATGCTGCTTTATGCAAATGTATGTATATATTTATTATTGGAAATCAATTAACCAGACAAAACAATGACAGATATTGTCCAGAAACCCTCACAGGTACTGCATTTAGCATAAAACATATGCTCAAATCATAACATGGCAAACTGCAGCCCAACAGGCAACAACAGCTGTCAGTGTGTCAGTGTGCTGACTTGACTATGACTTGCCCCAAACTGCATGTGATGATCATAAAGTGGGCATGTATGTAAAGGGGAGACTTGTGGGTACCCATAGAACCCATTTTCATTCACATATCTTGAGGTCAGAGGTCAAGGGACCCCTTTGAAAATGGCCATGACAGTCTTTCCTCGCCAAAATTTAGCGTACATTTTGAGCATTATTTAACCTCCTTCGCGACAAGCTAGCATGACATGGTTGGTACCAATGGATTCCTTAGGTTTTTTAGTTCCATATAATGAAAACAGTATTCACTCTAGCTTTAAAACTGAGCCCGCTTTAACCTAAAAATCATAAGTTGCGTTAATGCGTTAAAGAAATTAGCGGCGTTAAAACAAATTTGCGTTAAGATGTTATTACTTTATAACTTTGACAGCCCTACCTTGAACACAAGGTCCATTTAGTAGCTGTTCTGGAGCTTTGGAGTGATGCTCTGAAAAAAACATTCAACTTGAACACCTACCGATCCATGATGACAACTGAACAATTCCATCTGTTGGTGAAGACTGCTTGTGTGATATCTTAAAAAACTGCAGAGGAGCTACTAAATGGAAGTCGAGGCAAGATTGTTTTCTCAGTCAGATCAATCAAAAACAGACTTGTTTTTGTGTATTTAGCACCAAAAATGAGAAAAACAATCAAACATGAATCCCTCAAACACTTCTATCTTGTTCCGCACCACAGAGCTAATCAGCCGTGTTGGCAGCAGCACCCACACACCCTCCTGACTGGCAGCACGCAGCCACAGCTTTTTGCGGGCAGTAAATGAATTAAACGTTTTGTTTCACATCAGTCCGCAGCTCGGCCTGATTTACATGGAAACCACATGTTCTTCGTCCTCGACAGGTTATGCAATCTCCTCTCATCACCCCTGCTCCACACACACACACACACGCGCTTCGGTCTCTGGTTGTTTTCCACCTTTGTTCCCTGTCTAACTCTTGTTTTCTTTTCTTTCTTACATAATAAAATGCAGACACACACACACACACACACACACTCAGGCCTGCAGCTCTGAGGACATGCATGTTTGAGCTGACTGCCCTTCAAAGGACAAAACCTGAGACACAACCTGGCTGACCTTCAACAGTGTCATCGATTTTCTTGGAGGATGTATTACCTGCATTTCAAAATATGCTACGAGGAGACATTTGTTGAGTTGTCCCTTTGACAGCCTCGTTACAGTTTTAACATCTTGAAAGAAAAAATAAAAACATTACAAAAATCATCTCGGGACACTGTGGGCCGGCCAGAATAAACATCTCAACAGTCTCCTTTTTCCAAATCAATCTGTCCAAGGTAATGAAGTCAGTTTATGCAAATTTTTCAAAAATGGTTGCTCACACACGGAGAGAGATTAGTGGTAATACCAAAACAAGGACTGAAATAACAACTTTGTGCTTTTTGCAGCGAAGTTCTGAGCGTTCTGCTGCTTTTCTCTGCCAACGTGAAAAGCAGATTTTTTAGCAAAAGCCTTCATTAGAAGCTTTCTATTTTAAGTGTCTGTGAAACTGATGTCAGGCTTATGTCTCCAAATATCACCTATTCAGGAGATACTGGAGTTAAAAATGCATCTGATTACAGTCATATCGCCTGGTATAGCCTTTTTAATGAGTTTATTAGGACATTTAAAGCGGTAGTAGGCAGTATATTTTTGGCATCATTGGGAAAAAATTCCATAATAACCTTTCAGCATATTGTACTTCAAGTGTTCTGAGAGAAAACTAGACTTCTGCATCTCCTCATGGCTCTGTTTTCAGGCTTTAAAAAATCTAGCCGGTGACGGAAGACTGGCAAATCACAGTCATTTCAGAGAGAGAGAGCGTTCCCATTGGCTGTTCGTTTAACGGAGGCAGCTGTCAATCACTCGGGAACTCCGATGAAACGGTCAAACTAGGCAGCGCTGATCAAATATGAATCAATATTATGTTACTGTAATGCCTATTTCTCGCCTCAAATGTTTTCACAAACATCTTCTAGTGTACTGTTTAGCTGTAAAATGAGAAAATTTGCTGGTGGGCGGTGCTTGGTATTTCTTCGACAGATCTCAACATGGCTGCCGGGTCACAAACGTTCTCATTTTACAGCTAAACAGTACACTACAAGATGTTTCTGAAAACATTTTATGTGAGAAATAGGCATTACAGTAACAGAATATTGATTCATATTTGATTAGCGCTACCTAGTTTGACCGTTTGATCAGAGTTTGCGAGTGATTGACAGTTGCTCAGAGACGACAAGGCTCCAGCTGTGAAATCTTGCAGATGCCGTTAGGAGCACCGGAGGACACAGAGGCACACGATTTCTTTTTCAGATTATCTGTCTCATGCACTACTGTCAGGATATAGTGATCTTTTCATAAGAAATAATTTTTTTTTAATCATATTTGCTCCAACTTGCAGCTTTAAATGAAGGAATCTGCTGTCAAATGTTCAGTAATAGCAGATCAGTGTCACTGTGCTGCACTACAGTGCCCTCTAGTGGCTGATAGGCAAGGCAACTTTACTTGTAAAGCACAGAGGAAACAAGAAACACACAGAGGCAATTCAAAGTGCTTTAGAATTTAGTCTAAAACATAAATATCTATGAATTGTTTATTTAAATATAAAATATAAAAATAAAATATTTTCTGTGAATTTGCATTACTGCATTTTCATCCATTTGTCATTTGGAGATGTGTATTATGGTTATAATGATTATTATTGTCATAAAATCCAGAACACTATTAATTCAATTCCCATCTCTAACTTTACATCTCTCCCACAAGTGTATGGTCTATTGATTTTAGGGCATTTCAGGGAATGTGTGAATCCTTCACCTCTAGATGGCAACACAACCAAACGGCTGATTTAGTGTCCATTTTTAAGGAGACCACAGGGAGGCGCTACATGGTAACCTAACAGAGATCCACCTGTTACTACCCTGAAGAGGAGGCTGTGGAAGGAAGGATGAAGCAGAGGGTAAGTTTAGGGTGCTGTCTGTCTGTTCAGGCTCAGATGTATCTTCATCATAACATACATCATAGAAACAGTGAGGATGGTCTGTTAAGGGATAAACATGTACCTGTTTTTTGAATATTTATGATGAAGATGTTTACTGCCAGTGTCACTGCCATAACAAAGTCTGTGTGTTCAATGCGTCAGTTTAAAGCAGCAGCAGGCCAGATTGAAGCAAATATGATTAAAAAGTTATTTTTTATAAACGGTCACTATATCCTGACAGTAGTACATGAGACAGGTAATCTGAAGAAAAATCATGTCCTTCTATGTCCTCCGGTGTCCTCCGGTGTCCTCCAGTGCTCCTAATGGCATCTGTAAGATTTCACAGACCGGAAGAAAACAACCAATCAGAGCTGATCTGGAGTCTGCCGTTTATGAGAGCCGGCTGTCAATCACTCGCAAACTCCAATGAAACGGTCAAACTAGGCAGCGCTGATCAAATATGAATCAATATTCTGTTTCTATTTCTCGCCTCAAATGTTTTCAGAATCATCTTGTCGTGTACTGTTTAGCTGTAAAATGAGAAAGTTTGTGATCCGGCAGCCATGTTGAGATCTGTCGAGGAAATACCAAGCACCGCCCACCAGCCGGAGCACAGCCAATAGGAACGCTCTCTCTCTCTGAAATGACCTGTGATTGATTTTCTAAAGCCTGAAAACAGAGCCATGAGGAGGTGCAGAAGTCTAGTTTTCTCTCAGAACACTTGAATTACAATACGCTGAAAGGTTATTCTGGATTTTTTGATGCCAAAACATTTCACCCTACTAAAAGCTTTAAATGTAAATAGTAAAACAATAAGGCAGTAAATTATGACCTCTAGTTAGTCAGATTTAGGAATAAGGAGGAAAAATAAGAAGATAAGATAAACAACAGCTGGAGCAGGTTTAACCCAGTCCATCCAGTTGTTTGCTGGTAACCAGCTCTCCGCCTTGCTGTCGCAATGCAGCTAAACCGCTGAGCAGTCAAAACAACTTCCACAGCTGTATTTGTAACCAGAATCCTCCTCCGCCTAATTAATTTCCCCCGCCTCTATAATTGGCTCGTGCTGTATTTGTTATTGTTTCTCTGCCGAGCTTTGTGAGACGGGGGAAATCAGCCTCCATTTGTCAAACCACACCAAACTTCTTTAAATGGTGAATTTAACAGTGCTGGCTTGGGCTGGATTTGGTCATTAAGACTTTGTTACAGACGGTGAGGTCATGGTGAATAAAAAGGTGGGGAAACAATGGCATCCTAGCAGTGTGCAGAATGACTTCAAGTTGCCAAAAATATGAATAAATATCTGTTTTATTTCTACAAACACATTAATTTAGGCTGTTTCCCCCCTCACCACACCCTTTCCTCATGTTTCAGAGGCTTCTCACACTGATGAGATTATACAGTTCTTGGGTTATACCTGCTGTTTCAAGAAATAGTTTAACACAGGAGGCTTTTTAGCTGCATTTTTCAGTCGTCCGTCTCATGCACGTCTGGCGGAACAGATCTACTTTAATTTGAATCAATTCAGTTGTTATTAATTCATTTATTGAATTAATAGGATGTATTTCCCTTGCCACTTTTGGGCCCCCATAGAGTCGAGGTTCTGATTGTGTTATTTGGCCTCAGTCGAATTTGGCAGCACTGGTTGAAGTAGCGAAAAGCTATGCAAATTAATTTTAACGCAACTTCTTTAACACAATTGATCCATTGGAGGTTGTAGCGGGCTCAGTTTTAAAGCTAGAGTGAAGATACTATTATTATATGAAACTAGAAAACCAAAGTAATCCATTGGTACCAATCTCATCTAGCTTGTTGGGAAGGAGGCTAAATAACACTCCAAACTTACGCTAAATTTTGGCGAGGAAAAACTGGCATGGCCATTTTGAAATGGGTCCCTTGACTTCTGACCTCAAGATATGTGAATGAAAATGGGTTCTATGGGTACCCACGAGTCTCCCCTTTACAGACATGCCCACTTTATGATAATCACATGCAATTTGGGGCAAGTCATAGTCAAGTCAGCACACTGATACACTGACAGCTGTTGTTGCCTGTTGGGCTGCAGTTTGCCATGTTATGATTTGAGCATATGTTTTATGCTAAATGCAGTACCTGTGAGGGTTTCTGGACAATATTTGTTATTGTTTTGTGTTGTTAATAGATTTCAAATAATACATATATACATACATCCGCGTAAAGCAGCATATTTGTCCACTCCCATTGTGATAAGAGTATTACATACTTGACAAATCTCCCTTGAAGGCACATTTTGAACAGATAAAACATGTGCGATTAATCGTGATTACCTATGGACCATCATGTGATTAATCACGATTAAATATTTTAATCGACTGACAGCCCTACTTTAAACCCATCTCAGTCAAATAAACGTTGCCCGTTTTAGTAAAGAAACATGAACAGTTCAGAAAAAAAACAAAAATCCTTTTTTCTAATATGTCAGTTATTAATATGATTAGATATCTGTCTTGCAGTTAAATGATAATGTCAATGATACCAGCATTTTCATCATATCGCCTTCATCCCAACATTGAATGCTTCTGTGTAGAATCCAGGGCCTTTCTCCTGCTCATCTTGTATTATTGTCAGATTATCAGATTTAACGCTTAATGTGCAGCTGTCCTCCGCAGCATGACCCTCCACATAAAGTCTATAGAGTTCTCTTTGTTGCATGAGTTGTTGATTTCCTGAAGCGAATAGGAAGTATAATATCATTGCCTGCCAAAAGAATACTGAGTCTGACGCCACCCTGTAACTCAGCAGACCTCTAAACAATGCTGGCAATGAAAACACACACACACACACACACACACACACACACGGGACTAATATGACACGCCTTCACACTCAGTTAGAGTACTGGTGGTGTGTCTGTGAGCCACATGCACAAAATACAACCGCGTGAACTTCAAATGAACACAGTCTGCTCATCACTTGGGGATCTGCTCTGATAGAGGAACACACTCATTTTTTTTCTTCCTCCGTCACACACACAAACACCTCCAGGGACTGTTACAATAATCTCCGAAAAATGCTCTCTTTGTGGAGGAAAGTTCAGCGAGGAGGTTAACTGACAGTCAGTCAACCTCAGGGCCGTGAAGTGATCTGACCTGATGCCATAGCACCCTGAGGGGCCGACAGCACATAGCTGAGGTCAACATCAATTCCTAACACGAGTCATAATTTTAAGACAAGCACATTGACGTGATTAGAATTGCATCACACGGCATTCCAACATCAATAAATCACATTTTAATATTCATTCATGCAAATATTCTTTCACAGCTATATCTGGCAAGGGCTGATAAGGGAAGGAATGACAGAAAAATGACTATATTATCTTCAGTAAATGGTGATAGAAGTTTAGTTTAGTTTAGTTTATTAGTTTATTATATCGTGGACAATCCCAATTAATTGACTGTAGCAATAACAGTAAAAAGGGCAGCTTTAGCCAACATGGCTAATATCCAGCTGTAGTCCCCGGCCCGATGACAATAGGCACCCTAAAAAGAACAATACATTACAGCACATTGATTAAAAGGAAAGAGTTAAGACAGAGAAGAAACAAGATAGATCAAGAAAGATAAAAGAGAACAGTAAAACATCAGTACAATCATGCAGAGACAGCACATATAATCAAAACATACAATAAAACATCAGTACAATCACATTCAGGGATACAGACAGACAGCACGTATAGACAGGCAGCATCCATGATCATGACGCAAATAACACACAGCCATATGTTAGTGTATGCAGGTGTGATTGTCGGCAAACCATGTTTTTAACTTGGATGTAAAAGTGGAGTATGTATGTATATCTTTAATATGAGTGGGAAGTGAGTTCCAATTTTGTAGTGCTCTAACAGAGAATGATAACTGACCAAATGTGCTTTTCCTGAATGGGACCAATAAGTCACCACGTGTGGCGCTTCTAGTGATCTGAGCAGTATTATTGCGTTGGTTTATGAATGAATTAAGTGGAGGAGGAGCTAAATTATGCAGGATTTTAAAGACCAGACAGATGTTCCTGTATTTTATTACATCTTCCCAGCTCAGAAGTTTGTGTTTGCGTAGGATGGTACAATGATGTGAGCTGTTCGGTTTCTGGTCCAAAACTTTAAGGGTTTGCTTGTACAGGGTTTCCAATGGCTTCAGTGTTGAGCCATTGGTTTGTCCCCAGCTTGTGAGGCAGTATGTTAGATGCGACATGATCATGGCATTCACATATAATTTGGCGGCATTAAAAGTCATTG